>ML782518.1:722624-776037 GCA_009831015.1 Picea engelmannii | reverse complement strand
TCTTTTGCATTGATCCTTGATTCTTCTTGAGCACAACAAGTCCAAAGTTCTTCAAATGTTGGGTACTCCTTCCTTGTATTCATGCTTGCGGAAAATGCATCCCATGTCTTGGGAAGACCATTAAGTACTATGTTCACCAATTCCTTTTCTTAAGTGATCTTTTCAATAGATTGTAGTTGATCTCTTAGCTGGGATATCCTTACAAAGTAGGATGTTATGTTGTCGTCATCATTCATCTTCATGTCATGGAGCTAATTCTTCAGACTCATAACTTGTCCAATGTTTCTGACTGAGAAGAGATTCGCTAGAGCATCATACATCTTCTTCGATGAGTCAAGATGGGAGATGTAGGGTATCAAGTGGTCTTTTATGGAATCCACTATGATACTCATGGCATTGATGTCAACATCTTTGAACTTCTCCATAGCTGCAACATTTTGCGGTTCCTTCTCTTCTCCTTCTTTAAACTCCAGCTTCACGATCTTTCCTTTCACAATATCTAACACTTTATTCTTAGCAAGGATGAGGTCAATCCTTGTCTTCCATGCTCTAAATTTAGAGGCTCCATCTATCTTGTTCTCAGACTTCATAGAATTCATCATGGCTTGCTTGACTTGGTCAAACCCTAGATTTGACCAGAAATTCAAACTTCACGTCTTGGCCTTCTGAGAGTACCAAGAGATGCGTTGGGCTAGAGCGCACTGATCTATCCGGAGATTAGGTCAATATCATCACTTAAGGTGCCTCAACAAGATTTTTAGGGTTTCTGCAACTACTTCTACTGGTAACCCTAGATGAAGTGCTTTTGGAAGCTGCTCCTGCTAGTAACCCTAGCGATAGTTCCTCAACGAGCTCAATATCTAGCAGCTATGTTTCCTTCTAGCGTTTTAGGCTGACTGAAGGGGTGTGGGCCCATAACCTGTTAGAATATAGAATATGGTGTGCTTGTTTTACCATTGACGATACCCTCATCACCCAACCATAGGCCGAAGCCTCCCTCCGAGCACCTTAACCTTGACCTGAGAATTTCTTCGGAAGCAAACCCTAAGCTAGATAGCCAAACAAAGAGTAGCACATCAATCCCCAAGGATAGCGCATCACAAAAGACTGATTAGATGTTCCAAACCCTAGCCAAGAGATATCCAAGCCAATACTGAAACTAGCTATTATTGCAGCTGCACTTGCAACCCTCCTCCAAACCTGCACACTAGACTGCAACTGTAGTGCACACCAACTGGGAAAATGCAATTCTGAGATGCTGTCAAATGAGAATTGGCGCCCTGTATTTATAGTAATCCTGCAAGTTTGCTGGGGCCAAATTCTCCTTCTGGGTATGTGTCTGTTCAGTATATTATTATTAATTATGGCCGACTTCTTCTCTTGGAGGCTAATAGCCTAATATAGATTATCTTCTTGAGACGACAAGGCTTCTAGGATTATTAGCCAATTCATTAGGGTTTCTCTTGCTTCCCGGAGTCTTCTATTCTCACCAGGTTCACACGTGGGGGTAAATACCTCCCGCAACTACCATAATATTAACACAAAGGTGGGTAAGTTACTTACTGTTGTGTCGATCCAACAAACTTCTCTGGTTAATCTAGCACATTTTCTTGTAGATATTTCATACATTTTATTCTTCCAATTTTCCAGTGCTTCTTATGAGTCTTATGAACATGCTTTGTCACTTCACCATCTTAAGATTCCATCTACCGTAGGATTAATGTAATCCTGCTATCTGGTTGTTAATTTGTATATTTTTTCCAGTTCATATGCATGGTATTCTTCTCTGATGGGCTCTGTGTATCGCTGACCTTCATCTGGATATAAAGGCACAATAACCCTAAGGCCATCTCTTTCAAAATTCATATGTCTTTTCTTTAAATCAACCACAGTGGAATTATTGAAATCGCAATCAATTCCTAACAACGCATGGTAAGGACAACTATCATCAACTATCTCAATTACCTCAAAATATGCAAACGTTCTTACTCCATTGATGTCCACATGGACATGTTCCAATCATCCAAAGGGGCTGACAGCTTGCTAATTAGCCATCCTGAGCCTGATAGGGGAATAGATCAACTTTGTTTTTCCCATTAGTGCCCATGTTTGCTTTGTCATGACATTGACCTCCGACCCTAAGTCGAGGACCACATAGTCTATATCATATTCACCTATTTGAGAATTCAAGTGTAATTCCTTATTTGTCCTTCTCTTATTAGCGATTTGGTGTACTTCCCTATTCAGTAAGGGGTCTATCTTCCCTAGCTCATACCGTCTGATTAAATTTTGTAGTTCTTGTATAATGCTCTCATCCTAAATCAACTTAATGCAAGTATATAGAAATTCCATGAGCTTTCTTACCTCTTTTCCTTCTCTTGGTGAAGCAGACTGATCAAATGCCTAAGGCATTACACATTCCCTTACTTCTAGCCATGTATTTGATGAAGAGCCTTGGTCTCCTTTGAACTCTTTTCTTGCCTCCTAAAATATTTGTCTTTCTTTCTTTGCATCAAAGGTTTGGATCTTCTCTGCATCTTTCCTGATTCCTGAGTCTTCCATAGTCTTTCCTTGGATCATTCTGTCTTCTCCTGTAACAACACCTCCTCTAGTAGTAAAAAAAAACTCTAGGGTCTTCTCCACGAGGTTCATCATATATCAGTTACACAGGTTTTGATGAGGTCCTCTTCTCTCCTAAAGATTAGCTAGAAATGATGGACATTTCTCAATAACATGCTCGAAGGAGTTGTAGTAGCTGCAAGTAGTGAAATGGTTCTAACAATCCATTGTGAGGTGTCCTGGCTGCATGCAGTTGTAACATA
Organism: Picea engelmannii; assembly: GCA_009831015.1. NCBI lineage: Eukaryota > Viridiplantae > Streptophyta > Pinopsida > Pinales > Pinaceae > Picea > Picea engelmannii. The sequence continues at coordinate 773,215 of ML782518.1, read as the reverse complement.
TGATATTTACTTGGCCTCAACCCATACCTCCTCCTCGTCCTCATCCTCTGAATCCACCGTGAGGATTGAAGTTTCCTCTCCCAGGGGATTTATATTGCATAGTGTTTCCTTCTTATTGTACTTCAACTTGAATCTTGTATATGTCTCTTGACCTTTCATGCATGAGATCGTAAGCCCTACAATCCATATTATCATGTCCCATGGACTTAAAAAACATGAAATACATATTTGTGGGTGTCTGAACATACTTTTTCATGTAATATCACTCACCAGGGTGATGTCTATTTTGACATACCTCGCACCAGGGTAAGGTGACTTGATTCAAAGGGCTCAGAGCTCCAGATTCCAAGTATTCATGGAATAAGGGACAATTCTCCTTGTCATGGCCTTCCAATATGCATATGACACACCAAATGTCTTCTCTTTTATATTTTCCCTTGTTTTTCTTCGTATCTTTGACCTGCAGGGACAAACTAGTTAGCTGACTCAAGATCTGACTCATACCTGAACTGGATTCTCCCATAGGGGCTGATTCTAACTTCATGGCGATATCCAACACTTCATCCTATGAAGCAATATTCTGTTGCATCTGAGGAACTCTGATGTGTGTTAAGAGGGAATCAATGAACCGCTCTTTTTTCTTCTCATCAGGGATCTGAAAAGTTAGTGGGCCTGTTAAAGTCTTGAATCTTTGATCGAATTCCTAAACATGTTCGGTTACCTTGTATTTGATCTCTTTCATCTCCGTAATACATTGTGACTCCGACTTGGGTTTCCTGAACTCTGCAATCAATGCATTATTGATCTCACTCAGCGGTTTAGGCTATGCAAGTCCTTGGACAAGATTCATGTACCAACTCAGTGCACGGTCCCTTAGGGTAGTACTAAAATGGGTTATTTTAACAACTTCATCGATGACATTCTTAATATTCCATATGGCTTCACATAGGAACTAGTGTTGATCAGGGTCTTTAGACCCATCTCCCCTAAAGATAGGGAGTCTCATATCATCTTCCATAGATATTCCTAGGTTTCCTATCTGAGTATATGCTGATATGCTAGTAATAATACTCTAAGGACTTTGGTGAATCTGACTATTCTGATTGCTTAGTGCTGCTGAAACAACAGCGGGATTAATAGTACTTACTTCAGTAGTCTACATAGTTCCTGAAGTTTCTGGCTCATCTCGACGAGGTTCTTCAACTTTTCTTTCCTCTGCCCTAGTGGGTTCTGAAGGCTCTTCGTCCGTTAGATCTGCCTCTTCTCCACTATAGAAACCCTCATCCCCGTAGTTCTTCTTAAATAGGTTTGCAAGGTGAACTTCTTTGAATTCTCTTCCACTGCGTGTATGTCCAGCCTCTGCGTCATTGTCGCTGTCTGAATTCCTGAACATTATCTTTTTCAAATCCGACCAATCTACTGTATCTTCAAGATGTTCTTCTCATGTAATAGCATCTTGATTTTCAGCTTCAGAAACTGTAAATTTTTTCCTCTGGGTCTCTTGAAGAAATATTTCTTGGCTTGGATATATGACTCTACTCTGTCAACAACAAAATCAGTGATGTACCCTCCAATGGTGCTATCAAACCAGTGATCTACTGCTCGTGACACAACATTATCAACTCTCTTGAACTTCTTGATCAACACTGACGTCTAAACTACAAGAAGTCTAGATCTGATCTCAAACTTGGTATCTACTAACCTAGCTAACCACTCATATAGCTCTTGATGGATTCCTCTAACGAAAATATCATGTATATCAGTAAATATATATCTCTCCAACCAATCCTCTATACTAAGATTAGGGTTCTTGTTCTGGGCTTCAGTGAAGTCCTTCTCTTGATACTCTATCCACTTATGAATCTATGTCTTTGATGGAAACCACCTTGACATTCCCTCAAGAATATTCATGTCCCGACAACAGAACCATTTGTTGGTAAAGGGGTAGACCCATGGTTCAACTCCAAGAGTGCACCAAGAAGCCCTAACTATTGGCCCTTTTGGCTACACCTACGAAGCAGATGCAGTCTCACCCAAAGAATCTATGGGGGGTTTGCAAGACAAAGATGTCTACAACCAAGGGAAATATCAATTGGATCGAATACTAAAACAATAAAACATGCATATATCACTTATCATCTTAGATCTATTCCACACATCTATTAGATCTACCATAACAATGCAATAACAGTATATCAAAAAAATATAACACAACATCAATCACACACATAAGACATATATATGTGGTTCACCCTCTCTCTAGAGATACGTCCACAAAACTGTGCTTTATAATTTATTAATATGAAGCATACAGTTCTTTTCTGCGCTATTAGCTAGCATATATTCTTTCTCTTTCTCTCTATCTCTCCTCTCCCTGCGCACCTAGCTGCAGGGTTGATCTTCACACCTAGCTGAAGATATTACAATAGAGAAGGCTCTCGTACTCAACACTTCTCTCTCACCCAAGATTACTCACTCAATCACACAACAACAGTTGTAACAACAATGAAAACAGCTAGATCGAACCTCCTTCCCTCATGTAGGTTCTTATTTATACATTACAATATCTCACTGACATCCTTAGGCTGAAACCTAGGTGTGAAAACCCTAGATACCAAAACCCTAGGTGTCTAAAACCCTAGGTCAACTTGACTCGCGCTTTCAAGGCTTATCCAACATGTCTTTGCTTCCTTCTTGCGCAGTGCTCCAAAGCATCCAATGATGACTTTTTCCTCTTGCTGAGTTGTCCATGATCCTTCTTCCTTGTTGATATGTTATCCTCAATATCCTCATCCAACGACTTTCTCCCTTTTACTTCGCTTCGTCTTTTGTTCTCTTTTGCTCACTTCGACCTAGTAACAATTACCGTGTCTTCCGTGCAGTTCACATTCTGCCTTTTCTTCCTTGATATTTGTTTACTTTCATAACCAAGGGATAACAAACTTTATCACTTATCACATTGTCCTACTAGGTCTCTTCCCCCCTTCTTACATCGCTTAGCTACTTATTTATAAATTACAAATAGGCCTAAACATGGGTAAACCCATGGGCCGACATCCCATGCCCATTACATAATCCTGAATCCCAAAAAGGGCCCTAAAAGGGGCCGAGATACTACGATATCTGTTTCGTCTTGTGCTCCACCTTCGACAGCCTATCGAAGTCCCAAAATTAGGTCAAACATGACCAATAATCCTCAAAACTTGGTCAAGGGACAACACCTACTGATTACTGTCATCCATGTCCCTGTCAACTTCAATTTTTGGTTTGATTTCTTCCTTTACTTTGCCTCCATTTTTTATTCCATTCTCTTCCTCAGCAAAAGGCCTATTTAGATCAACAGAGAGCTTGGATTTCCTTGGTCTCATATCATACCTAGTCCTTTTCTTATGTTTTTCATTGTTAGAAAAACAAGATCGCGAAGCAATAAAATAAAAAAAATGTAGAAATAAAACACAAAAGATACACAATACAATAGAGACATAGATATATGTAGTTCACCCAGTGTGGGCTACGTCCACTAGAGAAATTTCCAGGTCCTTCCTTTATTATTATCCATCAAATTAAGGGATGAAACCTACAACACACCTGTTGTAACTTCCTCTTCTTTCTTTCATAGTCTCCTCTCTCAGAATACAATATTCACCATGATACATAGCCACAATACATTTCCCTCATAAACGAGGGTTTCCTTCTAGGGAAAAAAACCCTAAGATAACTTCTACCGTCAGATCTGCGACCTTATACTAAACGGTCCCGATTTACTATGAAATTACAATATACATTTACAAGGCAATTTTTCCTTTAGGGGCTTTGACCCTGGACCCCGCAGAGGGGGTAACCCCCGTCTGCACTCCCCCACATGGAGGAGTTTACATTATTTCGGGGTCTAAAGTTTTCATGGGGTGTAAACATGACTGAAAAACAAGGACCTCTGAATCAGGAAGATAATCAGGCACCGCAACCAACAATATCCCACTTGGAGACTGATCTCAACAACTCCACCGCTATTGTATATGATGGACTATGATGCTTCTTGGACCTGGAAAATTTCTCATCTTCATCTTCATTCTTGAAGACCAACTGAAACTGACCAGGAACTCAGTTTCTCCCTGGTTACTCCCTTTGTTAACATGTTTGTAGGATTCTAGCTAGTGTGTATATTTCCAACTTCAAATGTCCATCTTCCAAGATGGATCGTATGAAATGGTACTTGAGCTATATATTATTAGTATTTGAATGGAAGGCTGAGTTCTTTTTAAGATGAATGACACTCTCACTGTCACAGTACAACCTTATATTATCCTGCTTCTTTCTCAATTCCTCCATAAACCTCTGTAACCAAATCATTTCTTTACTAGCCTTTGTAGTAGAAACATACTTTGCCTCTGATGTTGAAATTGAAAAAATCTTTTGCAATTTCAAAATACAACTTACTGTTGTTCCACATATAGTAAAAAAATACCTTGTGGTGCTCCTCCTTCTATCTTTATCACCTACCATATCTAAATCAACATATCCCTTTAGAGCAATGTCTGAACCTCCAAAACATAATGCATGAGTAGGAGTACCTCTGAAATACCTGAGAATCCACTTTACTGCCTCCCAATGTTCTTTACTTGGAATGTTCATATACTTGCTCACAACTCCCACTGCATGTGCAATATCTAGTCTTGTGCAAACCATCACATACATCAAGCTACCAATTGCTGATGAATAAGGGACCTTGGACATGTATTCTATCTCCTCATGTGTCTTAGGACACATTTCCTTAGTTAATTTGAAATGTATGGCCAAAGGTGTACTAACTGGTTTTGCATTCTACATTCTAAACCTCTCCAACACTTTCTCTATATTCTCACTCTGAGACAATGTCAATTTGAGATTTTTCATGTCTCTTGTTATTATCATACTAAGGATTTTCTTTCCAGCACCCAAATCCTTCATCACAAATGAATTAGATAATTTCTTCTTGAGCACATTTATATCATGCATATTAGTCCGTGCAACAAGCATGTCATCTAAATACAATAGAAAGATAATATAGCTTCCATTCTCTATCCTTTTAAAATAAACATAGTGATCAGAAAGACATCTGATATAACCTTGTTCTGTCATAAACCTGTCAAACTTCAAATACCACTACCTTGGAGCTTTGTTTAGTCCATACAAGATCTTCTTCAACCTGCATACCAAATTATCCTTTCCTTTGACCTCGTACCCCTGTGGCTCCTGCATATAAATATCTTCCTCCAAATCCCCATGGAGAAAAGTTGTTTTACATCTAATTGTTCAAGATGAAAATCTTCTACTACCACAAGACTTAAAATAGTCCTAATTGAAGTCATTTTAACAAAATGAGAAAATATTTCATCAAAATCTATACCTTTCTTTTGTGCAAACCCCTTTACAACAAGTCTAGGCTTGTACCACTTTTTTCCTCCATCTTCTTCCTTCAAATTGTAAACCCATTTATTCTGTAATGCTTTTTTTTCTGCAAGAAATTGAACTAAATCCCAAGTCTGGTTATTTACCATGGAATACATTTCCTCTTTCATTCCTTGCTCCCAGTTATTTTTGGTGTCTACCTACATTGCCTCTTCATAACATTCTAGTTCACCAGAATTAGTAAACAATAAATAATACAATGAACGAGAGTATCATTCAGGGGGTCTACTTAACCTAGTAGATCTTCTAACAACACTTGCAGGAGTTTGATATACCTGCTGCTCCTGTTGTTGTACATTTTGATTTTCTAGTTCCTTTGGAATTTCTTTTTTAGTGATCTCATCAAACACTGTGTATTATGTTTTTTATTTTTCTTGTATCTTTCCCCACAACCAATCTTTGTACATGACATTCTAGTTGAATATGACATCTCTACTCCTTATGATTTTATGATTTTCATAATCCCATAAGAGATAACCAAAATAATTAATACCGTATCCAATAATGGTACACTTCTTTTATTTTTCCTCAAGCTTTGTTATATTTTCTACGAATCCCATGGTATGAAAAATAATCATCAAACTCCTTGCTGAAATATTCACCTCCATTGTCTGATCTGAGACACTTCAACCCTTTTCCTGTCTCATTCTCAACCAAATCTTTTCATTTCTTAAAAGTATCAAAAACATCATTTTTTTGTCGAATGCAATCAACCCAAGTGTTTCTAGTTGCATCATCAATAAAAGTAACATAATAATGAGATCCACCAAGAGATGATACCTGAGTTTGTCCCCATACATCTATATACACAAGATCTAAGATTTCACTCTTCTTTTCTTTTTCGATTCTGAGAAATCTGACTCTCTTCTATTTTCCATAAACACAATGCTCACAAAAATACAAAACAATTTGTTTAAGCTCTGGAAACAAAATTCTTTTATGAAGTATCTGCATCCCATTCTCACTCATGTTTCCAAGACTATGATGCCACACTGCTGTATCCACTCTTGTATAAGCTAAAGATATAGAAGAGTTAGTATTACCAATACATAAATACAATGCACCTACCTTCTTTCATTTTTCTATCACCAATGATCCTTTGGTGACCTTCCACACCTTATCTGTAAATATGGATATACAACCTTCACTTTCCAACTTCCCTATTGAAATTGCATTTTTCCTTAGATCTGGAACACGTCTTACCTCTTTCAACAACCATTGGTTTCCATTTCTTTTCTTTATTTTTACCTTTCCCATTCCAACAATTTTTCATGGTCCATCATCACCCAAATGAACCTATCCAAAATCACCTTGAACATAATCTAGAAAATGTTTCCTATGGGGCGTGGCATGAAATGAAGCCACTGAATCTACTACCCAAGAATCATGAATATTATCTACATAAATAATCAAAGCATATTGTAACACATCACCTGTTACATTTTCTTCCTAATTTTTCTCTTGCTGTCCATCTCTTTGTTTCTTTGGAGCTCTGCAATATTTCTTCATATGTACTTTCTTCCCACAATTCCAACACTCTATCTTTCCAAATATGGATTTGGATCTGCCCTTCCTAGAATTCCTGCAGTTCCATGAGCCCTTTCCTATATTCTTTTGTCTTCCCGTATTATCCATATTTAACACATTACCTAATGTCTCACCTATGCTTTTCCATCGCATTTCCTCACTAAGGATAACACCAACAACATAATCAAATTTTAAAGTTTTTGAATCAGATACATGGTTACTTACAACCATGACCAAGCCGCTCCATCTTTATGGAAATGAGCACAAGATTATAAAATCCCTAACCTCAACATCAAAGTCCACTTTTACAGAACTTAATTGATTAATAATCGTATTAAATTCATTTAAATGACCTACAACAGACCCACCTTCTTACATATTCATATAAAATAATCTCTTCATTAGAAATACCTTATTGGACATTGATGGGTTTTCATATAGTTTATCCAATGCATCCATCAACTCCTTCTTTGTCTTTTCTTTCGAAATATTGAAATCCACTGACATTGCCAGGCTCAGTGGTATTGTTCCTAGAACCTTTCTCTCAAGAATCTCCCATTATTCATCCTTCATGGCCATTGAATTCTTTGCTATTCCACCCAATGGTAGGAATATATCCTTATGATATAAATACTCTTCCATCTGCATCTTCCATAAATGATATTTTTGGCTGTTAAATTTCTTGACCCTAAACTTTCCATCTTCTGCCATTGCTCCCACTCGAACCAGGAACCCTATTTTCCTACGAGTTACCTTTCGCTCTGATACTATTTGTTAGAAAAATAGGATTGCAGAGCAATAAAATAAAACAAATGTGGAAATAAAACACAAAATATACACAATACAATAGAGACACATATATACATGGTTCATCTAGTGTGGGCTACGTCCGCCAAAGAAATTTCCAGGTCCTTCCTTTATTATTATCCAACAAATGAAGGGATACAACCTATAGTACACTCGTTGTAACTTCCTATTCTTTCTCTCACAATATCCTCTCTCAGAATAAAATATTCACCATGATAAATAGCTGCAATGCATTTCCCTCATAAAAGAGGTTTTCCTTCTAGGGAAAAAAATCCTAATATAACTTCTACTGTCAGATCTGTGACCTTATAATGAATGTTACATATTTACTATGAAATTACAATATACATTTACAAGGCAATTTTTCCTTTGGGGGCTTCACCTCCAAACTCCCGTTGGGGGCCCTCTTGCCCCTGTACCCCCCATCCGGGGTGATGAACCCCCCAGACCCTGCAGAGGGGGTAAACCCTCTCTACACTCCCCCGCGTGGAGTAGTGTACATTATTTTGGGGTGTAAAGTCTTCATGGGGTATAAACATGACTGAAAAACAAAGACCTATGAATTAGGAAGATAATCAGGCTCCACAACCAACAATCATCAGTGGTGTCTTTCATAGGTTAATGCACCGTTATCATTTTCCCCTTAATATTTGGTTCGATGTCCTCTAAAACCTGCTCTTTTTTTGGACTTATGTCTTTAGAATCCTTCTTAGGGTCTGGACCAGTTTCCTACAAATATTTCTCTGGTTATGGATCAACAATGTACTCTGCTTTCAAAACAACATATTTGACACCTGAGGTCTCCCCCTTGTCCTGTTTCTGCCTTATCTTGTCCCATGTCACCCCTTCAATATGTGTATGGACATATCCTCCATGTTGGTGAATCCAGAGAGGTATTCATCAGTATCATGATCTACATTCACTATGGGATTTTTCTCTTTGAGGGATGGATCAAAAATGGCTTTGGAGTTCACCCTCAACTGGTTCGTTAGCATGGTATGTTCAAATTCCATTCCTCAGATTCTAACACTTCATCACTGGAGTTCAACGAAAAAATATGTTCTAGGTAATGGTTTCACCCATTACGTACTCGAGCGTCCTCATTACATTTTTCTTATTGTATAATTTTTTCTCATAATATATACTTTTTTGGATACCTCGAACTAATTATGGGACCTTTATGTGTACGAGGGTACCCATCAGGAAGAGAAGTTAGTTCTGGATGGTTGAATCGATCTTATACAGGAGTTCCATTGCACGGTTCAATTTACTCCTGGTAAAACTCATACCCTAACTCTACCGTCATTTTGTTTTATAAAAGTTTTGGTTCCCTTCTATAATGGTTGTGCATCAATGCAGGTGTACTTGGCCAAACTAGTAGGGTTTATCCCAAATCAACCATCCAAATATCCTTGTAAGTATTCTTGACTTTAATTTTTTTTATTTCTAATTGTGTTAAATTACCTTACCCAAGTGCCATACTAATTTCTGCATTTGAAAGTTGTGTTGGAAGGTGTTGGCCATGGCTTCTCTTCTAGGGTGTTCATCCTTCGAGAGGTAATTAGGTTCCTATAATAGACCCTAGCTAGGGATGAGGGATGGATACCACTGTCTTTGTTCAAAATAGTTGGGTGGTTACCTATCGTAGTTCTTTCAACCCCATTTTGGTCTATTTAAACAATAAGAAGTGTAATTTTTTCATTTATGTGTATTCCATTTGCAAAGGTCCTACAAAAGTTTGGATGCGTATGAGGGTTATGTTATTTTTGTTGAAATTTAAACTATGAATGGGATATTTCCCCATGTATATTCAAAGGGTTTTCACCCTCGTTAATTAATAGAGTCAAGTCAAAAAAATTGTAGTTCTGTTAAATATTTATTGATGGAATTTCCTTGTTTCTTGAGTTTATGGTCATGAATGGTTCCAATCCTTACTTGCCATGCACACACGATTTGTTTCTTAGTTTCCTTCTCATTTTAAAATGGTTACATAACCTATCAGGCTGGTTTCCTTATAAAACTTGTTGTTGTGTATTTGACTTGTTATTGCCTCATTGTACTATTTGATACTCTTAACCTTTTGTATATATTCTATATTTTCTCCACATCAATAACATAATCATTTAGAATCTGTCATGTTTGTTGTATTTCAATTTATATGGTATTCCTTTGTACTACAACTCTGTTAATTCTATAATCATGCTTCCTGCATTTGAATCTGGTTATGGATATAATTGTTGCTTTCTGATATTTATCATAAAAATCGTATAATAGAATGTAACTAGAGAGAACCTCTAATCTCTAGGTAGATTGCAAGAAATAATAATTTATCCATAAATTTCAATTTGAACAACAATTTAACATGAATATAATATCCAAAATTTACATTTGAACATTATTTTAACTAGAATAGAATATCCATATATTACGAATTGAACAATAATTTAGTCTAGAATAAAATGGAAGAAAAACCTGTAACTAATATTTATTTAGGAAAAACACATATCAAGTGGTTCGTTCCTCCCAACCTTATATCAGATAAGCCACTTATTCCCACTATGTCACTCCTGAGCTAAATCCATATCCAATAATCTAACCAATTGACTTCTTGTAGTTAATAGGGCTACAAGCATTACGTGAGGGTTTCTATGTCATGTAAATTTTTCTCATATTTCTTATCTTCTCCGGAATGGCATCCCATTCTCTTTGTTCTCTTTTCTTTGATAATATTTACCTAGGTCTTTGACACCTATACAATCCTCCTTCTCATTGACCACCTGCCAATTTTATTTTTAGACATGTTCCTAAAATCTTGAGATTTTTTCTCACTTTGATTGAGTTAACTCAACAAATATTCACCACTTGTACCCCTTCTGTTGTCACTTGGTAGTTCTATTTTGGATCAATGAATTATCTCTTTGAACGGTCCCACTTAACATGTTCTTCCTCTTTTATTAATAAAAAAATAATTAAAAGAATAATTTTTTGAGTTAGATCACTAGGATCCATAATGTGCTGATAACAAATAAAAATAATAATAAGTTTTAGATTTGAAAATTTGGGGTATAACATCCACCCCCCCTTAGAACTTAACATTGTCCTCAATGTTATATAATATTGGTTTGGATCATTCTATAAAAAAAATGGATATTCTTTCCGCATATTTTCCTCCATTTCTCATGTATCCTCTTTAGGACTAAGGTGCCTCCAGTGCACCTTTACCTACCCGATGGCCCGATTCCGGAGTGTAAGATCCATCCTATAGAAAAAATGATCTGACTCTAATAGGAACTCACCATCAGGTTCCACATGTATCATATTCCAATCCACAATATGAGTAGGATCATGTATATATATTTTTAATAATGAAACATGGAATACATTACATACTTTAACCGTGGCTAGAAGTGCAGGATGAAAAGCTACAATTCCTATTCATGCAAACACTTCTAAGGGACCAAAATATCTAGGAGATAATTTAGTACACTTTCCCAGTCTTAAGGAGCTCATTTTAGGCCTTACTCTTATATACACATGGTCTCCAATATTGAACTCTCTTAAGGTTATTTTGGAGTCTGCATAACTCTTCTGCCCGTCCTAAGCTACCATCAAATTCTGTTGTGCCTGTTTCACTGTTAGTTCCATTTCCTTTAACATTTTAGGTCCTATCATTAATATATTTACAAGATTAATCTAGGAACAGGGGTGTTACATTTTCTTCCATTAAGAATTTCAAAAGGACTAAGTTTAGCTGAAGCTTGGTAATGATTATTATATGCGAATTCAACCAAATGTAAATATTCTTCCCATTTTTTTGGTCTATTCATAAAAGACATTCTAAGCATATATTCTACTATTTGATTAATTCTTTCAATATTCCCATCCATCTGAGGATGGTAAGTAATGTTGAATTTTAATTGCATGTCTAAGCCTTTAAACAGGGCTTTCCAAAACTTTCTTGTAAATTTCATATCTCTTTCTGAGATTAAAGTTTTAGGAATTCCCTGTAGTCAGAAGATTTTCTTCATAAATATATCTTCTATGTTAATTTCTTTATAGGTGGTTTTAACTGGTATGAACTATGCTTCTTTACTCAATTTATAAACAACAACCATTATAGAATCATTTGTTTTATTACTTTTAGATAAACCTATTATAAAGTCCATACTTATAATTTCCCATTTCCATTCAGGAACATGTAGGGGTTGTAATAATATGGCTAGATGCCAGTGTTTGAATTTAACTTGTTGAAATTCTATGCACTTAGCTAAATGTTCAATAGTTTCTCCTTTCATATTAGGCCAATAAAATTCCTTTCTTAGCATAGTAATTATTTTTTGATAGCCGGGATGTCCAGAGTATGGATTTTTATGTAATTCATTCAGTATTAATAATTCAATTTCTTCTACTTCAGGGATGTACAACCTATTTTTATACATCAACAATCCATTTTTAGAAAGTATGAAGTCTGATTTTCCATTTTCAGCTTGATTTCATGCTAATTTTGATTTAATACTTTGGTATTTTATATCCTTTTAAGCCATAATATTGACTTTCTCCTCTAGATCAGTTTCATAATTAGTTCTCGTAATTGTGTAAATCAGATTTGCCTGCCTTCTCAAGGCATCAACTACCTTATTTTCTTTCCCATTGATATGTCTTATTTCAAAATTGTACTCGCTCAAGAAGGATAACCACCTTTCTTGTTGAGCATTAAGATTTTTTTTATCAAATAGGTACTTTACAACAATGTTGTCAGAAATCAATCGGAAATTTTGTCCTATCAAATAGTGTCGCCACATCTTTAGTTCATGTATTATTGCAGCTAATTCTAAGTCATGTGTTACATTATGTCTTCCATGTTCCTTAAGCTTCCTAGATTCATAAGAAAATACATGATTATCATGCATTAATACTCCTCCCAACCCTTCAATGCATGCATCTGTGCATACAATGAAGTCCTTATCTGGATCTACTATGTTTAGTATAGGAGTTGTTAGGAGATGTTTTAGTTTTTAAAAAATTCTTGGCATTTTTCAGACCATATAAATTTTGTTCCTTTCTTTTGTAAGGATGTTATAGGATGAGAAATCTTTCAAAAACCTTCAATAAAATTTCGGTAATAGCTTGTTATACCCATAAATGATCTTATGTCTGAAACATCTTTTGGAATTGACCAGTCCGTAATGGCTCTTATTTTCTTAGGGTTAACAACTATTCCCTCTTTAGAGACGACATGCCCTATGTATTGAATTTAATCCTTATAAAAATAAGATTTACTAAGTTTAGCATATAGCTTCTGCTCTCTAAAGATTTGTTGAACGATTCTTAAGTGTTCTTCATGCTCCTATTCATTCTTTGAGTAGACTAGTATATCATCGATGAAGATAATTACAAATTTATATAATTATTTACTTAGGATACTATTCATTAGACACATGAATGAGGTTAGGGAATTTGTTAACCCAAAGGGTATCACTACAAACTCATAATGCCCATATATTGTCCTAGACATTATTTTGTATATATCTTCATCTTTGAATCTTACTTGATGATACCCTGCTTGCAAATTGGTTTTTGAAAATATTGTTTCCCCATGTACTTTATCGAACAAATCATCGATGAGGGGTGAAGGGCATCTATTTTTAATTGTCATTTTATTAAGTTTTCGATAGTCTATACATAGTCGTAAGGTTCCATATTTCTTCCTGACAAATAGTACCGATGCTCCCCAAGGAGATACACTTGGTCGAATATACATTTTTGACTAATAATTCTTGAATTTGATATTTTAGTTCATTAAGGTCTAGGATATTCATTCAATATGGAGCCTTTGAAACTGACACTGCTCTGGGTAGTAAGTATATAGATAAATCTATATCTCCCTTAGGAGGTAATCTAGGGATATCTTGGAATACGTCTAAAAAATATTGCAATGTAGGGGAATTTTCTATGTCCTTCTTACTTTCTTCTTTCTCATTATCAATTACATGTACTGCACATATTTTTCATCCCTTACAAACACATATTTTAATCTGCAAGGCTGAGATTTTCCTAATACTAATAGTTCTTGGTATTCCTTTAATGTCAATGATGTTACCATTGTCACCTATGTAAGTAAATGTTTTTTCATAACAAATTTGGATTACTTTATATTTTTTTGACCAGTCCATGCCGATTAATTCATCATATGATCCTAGTTTCAAAACATCCAAATCTGCTTGAGGTTTAAATCCATTCATACTAATTTCACAACCTTTAACAAGATTTGTAACTTTCCTTTTTGTTCCTGTAGCAAGTTGTACTAGCCATGTTTTTTCAATTTTTATTTTCATAGTTTACAAATTTATACTATATTAGGTGAAACATAACTTAGACTAGCACATGGATCAATCAAAATGGAAATTGGTTGATTATTCAACATACCTTCTACTTCCACCATGGAAGCTTGATGATCTGCTTGTTTGTTCTCCAAGGCTGTGCTAATCTATGGGGTGCTCCTCACTATTTCACAAATTGTAGTAGCTTCTCGAACTATATGTATATTGATATTGTTTTTGTTCCTATGAGGACAATCCTTAAAATAATGTGGTTTGCCACACTCCCAAAATTTTACTGGTTCCTTTTGGGTAGTTTTTTTGTTATAAAAAGTTGTTGATTTTGCGTTTTTATTTTCAGATGGCTTATAAGGCTTATTATTTCTGTAGTTATTTCCTTGAAACCCTTTTACAATGTTCTTATTGAAAAAAATTCCTTCTTTTCTTCATGGATCAAATCTTTCAACTTTCTTTCCCTTCTAGTTTTTAGCATTTTCATTTATGGTTTTACATTGTTCAAAACACATTTTAGCTTTACGCATAGCTTCTTCTAAAGTCTTAGGATTGTCAAATTCAATCCTATATTTATATGAGGTAGGTAAACAACTCAAGAAGCATTGTATCTTTGGTTTTTCATGCACAGTATAAGGTACATAGAGCAATAAGCTTAGAAACTTGTTGCAAAAGTATTTCATGGTTAAATTTCCTAATTTAAATTCAAAAATTTATTTAGCCTTACCTTCATAATATTGTTCTAATAGATATTGTTTCTTAAAATATATTTTAAAAGTCTTCCAAGTGATTTTATGTTCCTTAATATTATTTTCTCTTTTGATATCGTTCCATAAAATATCTTCCTTCTTAGTCAGATTATAGATGGCCATTGTTTCTTTAAGTTCACTTGAATAATTCTATATCTAAAATTATTTTTACATCCCAGAAATCCAAGCTTCTACCTCTTCTCTAGTGTCAATCTCACCATTAAATATTTGAGGTTTTATCATTTTAAATTCTCCCATAAGCTCCTCATGATGCTTATGTTTCTTTTTAGTTCTTTGTTCCATTTTAGCACTGTCCTCACTTGAATTTTCAATTTCGTTAAAAATAGATTTTGTCATTTATTCAGTATGTTCAAATTTCCTAGACTTATTCTTGTACAAATCGGTTTTAGAATTACTGGAAAATTGACCTTTATTCTGGTCCGAGTTCTGATTACATAATTTTTCTAACATTATTTCATTAAGTTATTCTTTTGTCTTTATAATTCGTTCATTATCTACCTTAATAGTTTTCAATTCTTCCCTTAGACCCTGTACAGTCTGAATTAATTCGGATTGTATGTTATCCCTACTTTCATTCAAATTAACCCTTATATTTTCCTCACCAATATTTCCTTGTTTTGTAATTTCTCGTTCATTTGATGTGACCCTTCTTTAGGTAGAATAGGTACTTATGTCATCTTTCCTGCAATCAAAATCTTCTTCCTAGTGGTAAAACGAAAAATACAACAATAGTAAATTAGTCTCCATGGTTGAGCTCATAAGGCCAAGTGCAGTTCCTAAATCTATGATACCATTATTTCACATACCCATAATTTTTTTTATACAAAAATATTTTGGTTTTGACTAAGTAAAGTGTATTACACATTAATAAGACGTCACTTACTAGAAATTATTTTTCTATATTACCTTTTATAGTTGTAACTGTTTCCATGTGCAAAATTACTAATCTTGCTTGTCTTATGTTGTAACTTATGGCATAACTTCTAGTCTATATTGTAGTTCTTGTGGTATGGCTATAATTACCATATTATAATCCACATGGTATAATTGATGTGTTGACAACCTTAATTTATTATTAAAAAAAGTTATTTTTATTGGACCCTTGTTGCGACCTTGTTTTCCTATAGCCTAAGTTGTGGATTAACCACATAGGCACTAATGTATAGTATGGTATATGTAAGTTAAAAAATGGATTGTCCTGATCGATCAAGCATAAATTAGGTGAATTATTAAACAATAAGTTGGATGATAATCATCTCGTAATTTTTTTTTATGGTCAACGTTAATTATTCTTTGACATTTGATACAAGAGTGGTTAATAGATATTTAGTGTTGGGCTTGACGTACCTCGTTTCTTAATTATAAACTTGTTCATATAATCTTGTGGAAACCCTCCCATGTGCCAGGTGCGACCTTCTTGGAACGAGAGCTGGGGAGGTAATGTACTGACCACCTTGTGCAGATTTCGATCATTCACTTCACCGCTTTTGGTAATCTTTGAGTGAAAGATGAGGGTTCCTTCTGGTTCAAGTTAGAAGACTCTAGGGTTCCATTTCTCTTTCTTTGATCTTCCTCTATTGTGTGCTTGGATTTTAAGTGCCACATGCCTATACCAACTTTTACTCGATTTTGTATTTGTTTGGGTTTTTTCTCCAGATTCACTCAGTCGTTTGGGATCCTGGGCGTAATATTGGTTAAATTTTTTTGTTCTTATCATGTTAAAGGTTTTTGTGATTTCTATTACAGGGTTCCATTCTATATTTTTTCAAAGGTGTTTAATTGTTGAAGGTTTTATCAATCATGCGTGCATTTTGCTTAATTCCTTTATTTTGTTTAATACTCAGTTGCTATTTCTTTCATGACTTGTTCTAATTTTTTGTTTGGAATATTTATAGTGCATTCTAGGTAATGGTTTCACCCATTACGTACTTGAGCGTCTTGATTACATTTTTATTATTGTATAATTTCTTCTCACAAGATATAATTTTTTGGATATATCGTACTAATGATGGGCCCTTGCTATGTACTAGGGTACCCATCATGAAGACATGTTAGTTCTGGATGGTCGAAACATTCTTCTACAGGAATTCCATTGTAGGGTGTAACACCTCGGGTTTTGAGCCCCCATATTAAATAATGAATTATTACATTGATGAGAGGCCAAAGTGCCAAAACAATTATTAAAAGGCTAGTGTGCCTAAGAAATGTAATGTGTGATCATTATTGATATTAAATACATCGTTGGCTACTAGAAGGACAAGGACTAGAGTTATAGGGGGTGTTGGTTTTTATTCTTCTACCTTATGAGTTATCTTACTGTCATAGATTGACCCAGGTTCAGATTTAACAAGTTACGAAAAAATCCCTCTAAATCTATCCACCCCTCTAGTAAAACAGAAGGCAACACAACACACAAAGTGTACTGCACAATCTCACCTGAGATAGATCTATGGGTGGCAGAAATACTCAGGTGTTTGCAGCCTGAGAATGAGTGGAGATCGTGGTTGTACTTTTTAATCTTTATTTATTCAGTATAACATCTGATTATAGCATTCATTCTATTCATGCATGTGAAATATAAGATATAACTAGTTAATTCATTCATTTATCTAACATTCAACACTTAATAATAATAGAGATGCATACATTCAATCACTTAACACATGTGTTATTGTGGTTCACCCCCTCCTGGGATACATCCACAAAGATCTGGATCTCGAGCTCTTTATTATGGTTTAGTAATATGTCACACCACGCTTGTTTACAATATTAGATCTTACACTCTCAACAACATCCTCGGTCACTGCGAGGTTGACTAGATCGTACCAGGCTCCTCAGCCTACGATCTAACCCTCTAGATCGAGTTGCTCACTTCTTCTCTAGCTCACCAACTTATGGAAGAGTATGGTTCTTACAATTATCTTCCTTCCATCCCTCCATTGTCCTCTCATCGTCCCCTCCTACCACACCTCTCCTCTAATTACTAATTATTTATATTCTTGGCTCATCATCTATTACAATACATTGAAAAAAACCTAACCCTAGCATCATTAGGTATTCCTTGCATGCATGCCTTGCATGCTTCCCTCGTATGTGTTGCTTTTCCTTCTAGATGTCCTTTCCTCCTTTCATGATTGTCTTCCCAAAAATATCCTTTTCCCTTGACTGGGTTTGCATCCAACAGGCCCCCAACACTGACATGTCGCTCATCCTGAGCCACCTAAGCTGTGTGCGCTTCTTCAACAGCTCCTGCGAGAGTATGGAACTTATCTGTGAGTTCCCTTTCTTGTGTTTGAGCCTACATGGTATTTTCTCTGAGCACATCCAATACTTGGGCTGTAATCTCCTCGCTAATCATATCTGCGCACTCTTCTTGAGTTTTCACCATGTTCTTCTTTTCCTACTCTACATGCATAATGACTTTCATTTCTAGATCTTGGAGAGCTTTCATTTGAGCTTGTTGATCCTTCTTTTGTGTCTGCGTAGTTATGAGATATGCTTGCAGTTTCCTAATGTCCTTTACTCCTTTGAGGTGCTCAGTGATCTTCACCATCTTCTTCCTTTTCTTGAGGTCCTAGATACTTGCGCTTAAATTTTCCTCTTCCTGATCCCATTGATGGACCTATTGATCCTCCTCCATCTTTGTCCATAGTTGTGTTTCTTTATCGAAAAAGTCGAAAGTTGCACTGACTTATCCTTTCATTTCATCCATATGCCCTAATGCTTCCTGTTTCCTTTGTTTCTTCACTTCCAGGGGAGTGGTGGGGATGAGTTGTTCCCAGAGGTTCTCGATCTCCATCATGTATTGATCGATTTTTTTCACAATCTGATCAATTTTCTACATCATCGTGGGATCTTCTATTTGCGCGCTCTTTGGAATTTTTTCATAGGCTACAACCAATCCCTACTCAAGCCTATCCATGCGATCTTTCTCATATTTGGTCTCGAGATTAAATTTCTCGAGAACCAACTAAAACTATTATTTTTTTTCTTTTGTGTGTTGCAACTTTGTTGCGTCTGTGTGTGCACGCAACTACACCTCCTGTGGGACACTGACTTACAGTTTATATAGCACCTTGGTTGGTATCCACCTCATTACCAACTATATTTGTGCTATATATTTCAAGGGTGTCTGGCCTACAATCTCATCCATGCACAACATGTTGATTGTAACATGAAAAGTTGAGCTAGCCTGTGCTATTTTGGATCATATCTTGCTCATTGGGCACAACCTTGGCTCCTACTTCTGATGCTGTGGGGATTGACTCTATTCCTCTACTTGCCCTCTTCGTTTCTATGATATGCTCTAGGAGCTGCCTCATGTCGACCAACTCATACTGAATCTGATCCCTTTGGTGCTGGGCATATTCAAAGTCCTCAACTGCTCGATCGTGGACTCTTTTAGACACGAGGTCCGCATCATCCTCAATGATTATATATTCCGGTGGTGTTCTGTGTGCCTTATCCTTCTTACGTGCAACCCTAGTGTGTATGATTGGCCTCTTGGTCTAGACTTGTTCTTATTGGATAACACTTTATGTGGTCCCCTATGTTGTCTCAACCTCTTTTTCCTGTTCCTGTGGTGCTTGGGTGGTGTCCTTTTTTCCTTCCTGGGTACCTTTCTTTGGTGCACCCCCTTTATTTTGTTGTGTCGGATTATGACTTAGCTTTAGATTCTTGGGTGCAATTTTATCTTTGGAAGGTGTCTATTATTTCCCCTCATTAGCCTCTTTATCCATGGGAATCTCTTGAATCAGGACTAGAACTCTCCAGTCATCTTGCCAATCCTTGATGGCCATCTCTACACCCTCTTCCTTGATGCGGTATTGCAGTTGTATCCATTCCTTCTCGGTATCCCTTAGTTCTTGGATTCATACTGTATGCCTGGTCGCTTTGAATTCGGTGATGTCCTGATATTGCGTGACCACTTCTGGCGTAATCCACCAAGTGTTGGCAATGATTTCCTACAGGTTGTTGTAATACCCCACGAACATGGATACATTTTCACTTATGGTTTTGGAGTCTTAAGTGCTCCCCAATGATATGTATCATGTTCCGTGAAAATGAGTGTTTCACTCACAAAATTATGTATACTTAGGCTCCCTCCATCTGACCAAGGCGATCAGGATGAGTAGCTAAGAGTAGTGGAACTCTGTCCCCAGGTCCTGCGAATATTTGCAGTCCTCAAGGAACAAGTTTAATAAATAAAGGGCCTAGCTAAGCATAGTTCCCTCCGTGCACTATGCGCTAGTTGCGATGACCCTAACAAGGACTTCCTCCTTGCGACACTTCCTAAGAAACTTGCACGCCATGAGTTTGGTGGCCAACCTTGTTGCTGCATCACTGATGCACTTGATGATGATTCCACGTGAACCTCTTTCTGTGCCATACACATTCTTCATATCCTAAGCCAAAACCTTCTCCTTTGTATTGTCATCAGGGAACTGCGTGGGACTATCGCCTCGAGATGGAAACCCTGTAATAAAATCTATGAGCTCTATGTCTATCGATACAAGCTCTTCTACCCATTGGTACCCTCAGTGGGTAACTTCCATCACTTTCTTGATGCATTTATTTATGTCGTGGCCCCTTCCAAACTACGGTATATCTAATAGTTTTAGAACCCCGGTGTTGGCTAGTCCGGCTGCCCGCTGTTTCAATTGGAAAATTGGGTCACCGAAGGGTCTTATACCCACACTATCCAAGTAAAATTTCTTTGTAAACTCAGGGTACTTGTCCATGTCGGTCACATTGTGGTCCGAGTACCGTAGTTTTTCCACGCATCCTAATAGGTTAGACGTGATATGCACCCCTTCTGGAATGTGTAGTAATACTATGGCTATTGTATCCTGCCTACACGGTGATATTGCTATTGGTTGCTTTCCCTTCTGCTGTGATGGCTGAATCGAGGTTCCAACATCCATTATTCTCTCCTCTATATATGCCTCTAGTCAGTCAGTGACATATTCTTCTATACCCTCCTTTTGTTGCTCCAGTGCTATTGTGTGTGACCTTTCTAGCGTGACCTCTTCTATCTGGTTTGGGACTGTCCCATTAACCTTCGGGGCTTCTTCAAAGTTTTCAGGGTGAGAAGGATTTTCAACATCCTTCACCTGCTGGTTTTGTGCCACTTCCAACATATCAATGTCCATACCCACTACTGGTGTTTGTTGAGTTTCCTCCACCACAACTGTGGGGATCCCTGGTTCCATATTGGGTGAAAGGATTTTGTCCAAGTTGATGAATTCAGTAGTTCATGATGGTTCCTGTTCGATTCCCTATGGTTGTTTTGGTGCTCTAAGGTTTCTCTGACGTCGTTTGTAGGCATGGCTCGATGCACTTAGCTTGGGTGGTGTCATGGTGGTTAAAATGGTTACCACTGAGCTAGTGCGTTCTGTAACTCTTGCAAACTCACTCTGTGTTTTCTCAATGCCACAATAACCCTTATGTTACCCATGTGCTTTCCTTATATAGAAATTGTGTGAAACGTCTTGGAGAATTTACTTGAGTTGTGTTTTAAATGAATTGGCGCTTCCTGCGTACCCGCCATTGAATTCTCTTGACGTCGCCAGTTGGCATGATTAATACGATGTACCATCGAAAATTCTTGTCATTCAATTTTGATAGACACCACCAATTGGCTCCTGCTTTTCGTAACTACCATTTTCACAATTTCTTGCTTTTTCTGAGAATTGGTCCTTTTTCTAGCATGCTAACTGTTCCAAGTGCGAATGATGTTGTTTGACCAGTGCATGTGGACATTTATTTTTGACACGCTACCCCTGATTTTGTTGGGTGTTCTCTTCTGCTATCTAGCGCGGTAACCCCTCCTTTTTTTAAGTGTTAGGAGGTCGATTGTCCCTATACAACTTCAATGGACTCCCATTGCGCATTCCTCTAAGGCCTATTCCTCCCAAATCCTTCAATTGTACAACTCTTCCATCTATGACAAATTTTACTTCATATGCTCCCAACCGATGCATTATGATTTTTCCCAGGTGTTGCAAAGATTTATTGTCGTACACCAAGACTAGGTCTCCCTCTTTGAAATTTTTCATCTTGATATGTCTATCAATTTGTCCCTTGCTTTCTATACCTCTTGGTGAAAACATGTTATAATCCTATCTTCTTCCATGATCATCAGTTGTCTTATCCTTTCTTGTACCGTGCCTCGCTCTGTCATGTTGGTAGTAGTTTCTATGTGCAGACTAGGTACCAAAAACTCTAATGGCACCACTGCTTCTTATCCATACACCAATATGAATGGTGTCTTCCCTGACAATTTTTTACATGTGGTCCTATATTCCCACAGTAGTTCTGGTATCTTCAAGTCCCAATCGTCCCTATTGACGTTGTAGATCTTTGTCAATGCATTCTCCAAGATCTTATTAAAGGCTTCCACTTTTCCATTTTCTTGAGGATGATATGGTGTACTCTTTTGATGATAAACTTCGAACTCCTTGGTCATAGCCTTAATAGTGTTTTTAATGAAGTGAGTGCCTTGGTCACTCATCAAAATCCTTGGGCATCCAAATCTAGTGATCACTTTCTCAAACAAGAAGTGTGTTGCTATCTTTGCACTGCAATATTTTACTAGTGTTTCTTCTTCCCATCTTTTTAAGTACTCTATCGTAGTAATAATATACCATGCTCCTTACCCTTTTAATGGTGGGTTGATTGGTCCCACAAAGTCTATTTCCTATTTTTTGAATACCTGCAAGGTTACTTGTGGCCTTAGTGGCATCTTATCCTGTCTATTAGGTTTACCAACCCTCTGACATACATCACATCTCTGGCAGTAGTCCTTCGAGTATCTATGAATAGTTGACCACATAGTCCTGTGTGCAATACCTTCTGCATGATATCTTTTCCTGCATAATGTCCTCCTACTATTCCCTCATGGGAATCTGCTAAAATCCTAGGTATTTCATGTTCTAATACACATATTTTCAAGATGTTGTTTGCACCCATCTTGTATAAGTGTCATGCAATCAATTGATAGTCTACAACTCTGACTACTAGATTTTTCTTCTGCGCAGTGTTGAATTCTTGTGGCACAATCCCTATACTCAAGTATTGAATGATGTCTGCAAAATATTCATCATATACTTGGACTAAAACTGTGCATCGGGAAATTTGTCCTCTATATTTGTAGGTTCCTCTCCATTAGTGATCCTTGACAAGTGATCAGGCCTTGCATTCAACTTCCCTGGTTTCACTATCACTTCAAAGTCAAATTACTGGAACAATAATAACCATCTACAAATTCCCCCCCCCAACATTAGCTTGTTGACGAGGTATTTGAGAGATGAATGGTCTATAAACATCTTGAAATGTTTTTTCAATAAGTAATTTCTAAACTTCTGAAGCACATAGACCATAGCTAAGCCTTCTGAAGCACATAGACCATAGCTAAGCCTTCTCTCTCTATGGTATTGTAATTATGCTTTGACCCTAAAAATTTTCTTCTAGAAAATGCTATAGGATGGTCCAATTCCCCTAATCTTGGCTGCACCAAAATAGCTCCAAGTGTTATGGCTGATGCATCTACATGCACATGGAATGTCTTTTCCCAATCTAGAAATACTAGTATTGGTGTGGTTACCATCTTCTCTTTTAGAGTGTCCAATCCTCACTGACAATCCTCATTCCACTGAAACTTGTTGTCTTCTCTCAACAATTTCTCCATTGGCACAGTGATCTGCGCATACCCTTTTATGAATTTCCGGTATTATCATGTGTGTCCCAATGTTTCTCTTAACTGACATATTGATTTTGGTGGTGGTAAATTAACAATTACTGCAATCTTGGTAGGATCTATTAGCAAGCCTTGTTTGCATACTATATGGCCCAATAGTATCCCAAAGGGTGTTCCAAAGATGAAATTTTTAATGTTTAACAATATCTGGCACTGCCTGCATCTTTCTAACATCAGCCTCAACACCTATACATGGAATTTTAATCGATTGTAGATTGTCCAATCATCCAGATATACCTCTAGAAACTGGTGGATGAATTATTTGAATGAAACTATGACTACTCTAGAAAACATTGTTGGTGCATTATTTAGTCCAAACGACATGACTGTGTACTGGTAGGACCCCCATTATGTGTAAAAAGTGGTATTGTATCTATCTTCCGAGGATATATTGATATGATGGTATCCTGAGAATCCGTCAGTAAATGATTAATCTTCCTATCCTCCTACGTTCTCCAACACCTCATGTGTGAAAGGAGTAGGCAAAGGGTCATGTAGGCAAGCATCATTCAATTTTCTTAGGTCAACACATATCCTTATCCCTCCCTTCTTCTTTTCTTGAACTACCATAGGGCTTACCCATTCATATTCCTCTACTAGTTCTATGATTCCAACCTCCAACATCCTATCAATTTCTTCTTTCACTTTTTTCTTATATATTGGGTTTAGTCTATAGGGTCTCTTTCTGATCAGTCTTGCCTCATATATGAGAGGTATGTTCATTTCACCTAGATCTCTTGCTATGCCTTTCATTTTTGTGGACGTTGTTTGGAACAAGTCGTTGTACTCGCACAATAACTCTGTTATGCTTTCCATTGTTTTCTCATCCCAATAGTCTCCAATGCTGGCCATTTTAGGATTCTCAACTGCCCATTGTTGACTTTCTTCACCTTGATCGGCACAAAAAATACTTCTGATTCCATAGGTGGACCTTCCACCTCTCTTTCACCTTCAATTTACACTATCTGAATGTTTCATGGGTCATATTCATCTGGTGCTTCTTTATGCACATGGTAGCATGAAAATAGTTCTTTTACTATCTGTCTATTTTGTTGTTTCTCTTCTGTCATGAGTTCAACTTTCGGTTCTTTAATGAATATCACCCCTCTGATTCGTTTAAGTGTTGAGTCTATGTTGGGGTTCTCATGTTCAAATGAGAAAGTGATTGTAAAATTCTGTTGTAATACTGTCCAGTTTGTAGTTCCTCTGCGCAATTCCTAGTCTGTATACTAGTTTGATGGAATCCCTTCTAATGTGTGAACAAAATGATGAGGCCATTCCTCTTTTGGTGTCATCCTTCATAGCATTCTGGATGTATCCAAGTGTTCTACTGGTTCCCCATATCCTTCATATTTATACAGTTGGTTGGTTCCATGTTCTACGCCAAATCTAATGTGCAGTAACCTTTTACATTGGTACCAGTCCTTAACTGTATCTTTGTGTGCACCCCACCATCTTGTAGGTGTTGTATTGAGTGCTATGTCGAAGGCTAAGAGCCTTTGATTTTCTAACAGTTTCTCTTCATATTGTGTTAAGAATGTTTTGAACTCATTCACCCCATGGAAGATGGGAGGTTCCCTTATATTTGTACCTACCCATCTTACTACGTGGTCTATTCTTTCACATCTTCTTGTCGAGCCTTCATGTAACCTTTGTTGCCAGTTCTCTAAGCCTGCATATGATTCTAACGTGCATGACATGATACTTATCCAAATGAATACCCCATATGCAGTTGAGTTCACATAATATTCTTCTCACGTGGTTGTTTTGTACAACTAGTTAATTTCCTCCAGGTCTAAACAAGTGGGTTCTACAAACCTTTCCCCTTCTGATGGATCCAATGGCACAAGGACTCTCTATTCTCCTAAATATAACGTCATATTCCTTGTCTTTAATTTGATTATGGACTGATTTTCAAATTCCCAATCCAAGCCAAGCAATGATGGATAAGGTGTTGTGCCATCCACTATCTCTATCACTTCGAAATCGACTTTAGTGCGCACTCCATCCAGATCTACTATCACCCCCTTTAGTCTTCCAATTGGTATAAATCTGTGTTGATTTGCTAGTTTCAACTAAACAGGTGAATATACTAATGTGGGTTCTCCAATGCATTTCCATGTATTCTTGGGTAACACATTTACTTCAGATCCTAGATCCAATATAATATCTCCCGTGTTGAAATCTTCAATGTTGGCATTCAGTCTGAATTCTCTGCTTGTTCTCCTCCTTGTATGTAGATGATTAATTGTTTTATGTTCTATATTTCCTTCTACCTTTGTTGATCCAAAAAGGATCCAGAGAAGGCTAAGAAAAACTCAGAACGCGCAGAGGAAACTCAGGATGCTCATAATGGCTTCAAGAGACAGAGAAAGGGAAAACATTCAAATTTCCCAAAACTCAGTTAAAACTACACGATCAGAAAGAGTGCGTCACAATATTTCTAACGGCTCAAACGGCTCGTCAAACAGAGTTACGGATAGAAATATATAAGTGGTTAAAGTTCAGGTTAAACTTGGTCAAAAAGTAAAAAATTCAAGGTGACATGTGTCACCACTGCAAGGGTGACACGTGGCACGTCCGTAAATCTAACGTGGCACAGTGCTGAGTTGGCATGGGATGATGTGGCAAGTTCATATAGGTTGATGGCAGACACATGGGTGAACTAAGATGTGACAAGTATCATTTTTATGGACAAATGTTATGGTTCCACGTGGCCCAGTCGTGGGTTGCCATGTGGCACCCCTCCAGTGGTTGGCAGGTGAAAAAATATATGACTCCACAAGAGTCGAACTCGTAACCTCCTTATCCCAAAGGCCTCACACCTTCGCGCTAGCCAAATTACCACTACATGTTCCTTGTTTATACATTGGAACATATATTATTTATGCTTAGTAATGTTCTATGGGCGCAGAAGAAAAGGGATAGACCTTCGACCAAGCCCTTGGTTCCATGTTAATCCATGCGACCATATGTATATACCACCGGATATGCCAACCACCCACTATATATAACATCTCCGCCATATTCTCTATTGAGTTAACTCCGCCAGCTAAATTGCCCGCTATATATAGCCATTCCACTCAACTATCCGCCATTCTAGTGGTCACCTTCCAGATTTAGCAGGGCACGCCAAAAATGGTTATAACCACATGTATTAAAAGTGGAGTCCATGGGATTTGATCCCAGGACCTCAGCCAACCTATGGCCTAATATAACATACACTAACCACTCCGCCAACAGACTCATTATTGCACAAACCACCACATTTTGCTATATAAAGGGTCTTTCTACCACTGTTCGGGACAGAGGAGAACTGAATGCTCTCGTATGAATTTTGGCTCAATTTTCGAGACAGGGGAACAATTTTCAAGATTTCTCTTAGTCATTTATTACAGAGGCAGTGGCATGTATTTTTCTGATCTGAGAAAAGATTATGTAGCTTAACTCCAGAATGAGGTATACTTATGTATTTCGCCCAATTATTTTGTGAAGTTAATAAAAAGACCTACCCATTTGAGAGAAGGACCCAGAGACGTAGTCCACCAAGGATGAACTTCGTTATCAATTTATTTGTGTTCATATTGCATGTTTATGTCTCTTTCCTTTTGAGCTTTTACTTCTTTATGGTTTACTTTTGTTTATGCTCATTTTATACAATTATTTAATAAGTCACCTGACGAAAAGATCCCAGATCATGTTTGTATCAGAGCAGTCGTCTTTGACTTGAATTTTTGAGTATGAATGCTTGCTAAGGACAAGAATAAGCAGGGTGAAGTAACTCTTAATACTTTCAATCCCAAAGTTGTCCATGCATCCTGAAGGAAGAAGAAGGAAGAAGAGGACAAGTGTGATGAACAGGAGAAAAAATCTCACATGGTATTTTATTGCATGTCAGAAATGGTTGAACAAATGTATTGAAATTATGAGAAGAGGATGAAGAAGAAAAAGAATAAAAAGGAAGCATCATTATATCATGATGATTTGGTAACTCAAGGGCCTGGAGGAGATCCTCCTGAGCTTCCATCTTCACCTTCAAGTTCTAGTTCTTCTTCCTCTGAGCATTCTCATCACACTCAACATTATATCCATAAAGCCTCTTTTAAGAAACCATTATTAAAGTTTGATGTAAAGTTTTCTTTACCTATGTTTAGTGTAGATGCTAATCCTAAGAAACTAGATAATTGGATCTGATAGGTTGAAGTATATTTCCGTGTTCAACATATTGACGAAGAGGAAGTTAAAGTGCAACTGGCTTCTCTTCGGTTGGAAGGCACCACTCTCATATGGTGGGAGAGAAAGATACAAAGCATAAGTAGGTGTGGTAATCTTCTTTCCTCATGGTCATAATTTAAATCAGAGATAAGGAAGCATTTCTATCCATTAGGGTATTTACATAAAGCAATGATGGAATGGAAAACTTTAAGGCAGAGTAAAGGTTAGATTGTACAAAGTTTCACAAAATAATTTAGGAATAAAGCTCTTGCATTGAATATTCCTTTGGATTCTTATGAAACTTTAATGAATTATATTGGTGCACTTCACAATTATATTCATCATAATTTTCTCTTGTTTAACCCCACTAGTCTTGACAACGTTTGTGTGAAAGCTACTCACCTTGAGAACAAGGGGAAGAATGTTCAAGAAGATCCTATGAAGAAACCTTCCAATTTCCCATAGAATACTTTCAAGAAGTTCAAAAGGAAGGACAAGAAGACCACTACAGTGATGAGAGAAGGAGGAAAACCATCTTTCACTCATTGAAAGAAGCACGGTCATGATGAAGAACACTTTTGGAAACTACATCTAGAAAAGAAACTGAAACAGTTTGGTGGAAAGGGGAAGAAAAAGACCGTTGCTACAATGCAACAAGATCTTGGTTCTGAATCATGAGATGAAGGAAAGATCACAACGACTGGAGTACAAGGTAAATATTCTGTTAGTTCTAGTTCAAGTTCCAATGATGAATCTCATATTGATGAACGAAAGAGGAATGAGTTATTTCACACACGAGTTGTATCTAAACATACTAAGATAGATACACTATTTGATCTAGGTTCCCAAGTAAAATTAATATCTTAAGCACTTGTCAAGAAGATGTGTCTTGTAACCAAACCACATCCAAAGTCTTATCCTCTTGTTTGGGTATGTGATCAAGCAAAACTTAATGTCATTAAACAATGTAGGGTCAGATTTGCTATTGCTTCCAAGTTTATTGATGAAGTGGATTTGGATGTTGTACCACTTGATACATGTGGAATAGTGTTGGGGATTCCATATATTTATGATAGAAAAGTAGTACTCTTTGATGATGAGAAAAAATACCACCTTACTAAAAGGAGAGTGGAATATATTGTTAGATCTCAAAGCATGAGGGTAAATACAACACTTGTTAGTGCAGGGAAAATGAAAAGACTCATAACCACTAATAAGAGATATGTACTCATGGTCGTCAAAGAGAAGGATGTCAAGAGATTCGACGGTTTCCAAGGGTGTGATCCATCTCATAAAAAGGAACTAATCGATATTGTCTCTAAGTATGATGATATTTTTCAGGAACTGGATGGATTACCTCCTAAGAGGGAAATCCAACATGAGATACATCTTCAACATGATTCTCCTCTTCCTAATGTGGGCATGTACAAGATGTCAGTTTTGGATATGAAAGAGATCAAGAATCAGGTATAGGGCTTATTGGATCAAGGTGTCATCAGACCCAGTTCATCTCCTTATGGTTCTCCGATCGCAATGGTGCCAAAGAAAGATGGCACATGGAGAATGTGTGTCGATTACCAGGCTTTAAATAAAATCACAGTGAAAAATTGATACCCTCTTCCTCACATAGATGATTTACTTGATTAGTTGAAGAATGTTGTTTATTTCACTAAGTTGGATTTGCGCAATGGATATCATCAAATCAGAGTCACAGAAAAGGATGCATGGAAGGCTGCGTTTAAAACCAAACATAGATTGTTTGAGTGGTTAGTTATTCTTTTTGGGATTTGTAATTCTCCGAAAACGTTCATGCATGTGATGAATGATGTATTTAGGCCTTTCCTAGATGACTTTTTGATTGTGTATTTAGATGACATTATTGTTTTTAGTGGGACTTGGTATGAACATATAAGGCATGTAAAACAAGTATTGGATACTTTGCAAAGGGAAAAGTTGTATGTGAAAATGTCTAAATGTGAATTTGGAAACACTGCACTTGTGTACTTAGGTCATATCGTGGGAGGGGACAATTGAAGATTGATCCTTCCAATATTGAAGTAATTGTAAAATGGCCTGAGCCAAAAAGTGTGATAAAGATCTGGAGCTTCTTGGGTGCAGTCTAGTATTGGAGGAGATTCATTCCCAACTTCTCCTTTATAACATCTCCTTTGCATGCCTTAATTGGTGTGAAGAACACTTTTCAGTGGGAAGGAAAGCAACACAAATATTTCGACACTTTGAAGGAGAAGATCAGTAATGCACCAGTATTAGCAATGTCAAATCTTCAACAACCGTTTGAGATCAAGACAGATGCCAACAGATACGCCATGGGTGCAGTATTGATGGAATATCGTAAGCCTATCTGTTACTATTATGATACTTTTAACCAAGTTGTTGTTAAATATCCTACATATGATAAAGAGTTGTATGAATTAGTTCAAAGCGTAAAGAAATGGAAGCACTACTTGTTAGGGAAGGAAACCATCATACATACAGATCACCAACCCTTACAATATATTCAAGCATAGACTAAACTGCAACAATCTCGACACTATAAATGGATGGGTTTTCTACAACAATTTCATTTGGTAATCAAGTACAAAAAGGGTAAAAGTAACGAGGTAGCCGATATGCTTTCTAGACATCCTATTTCTACTTATATTATTTTGAATAATACTTATTTATCTTATGATAGCTATGTAGAACAATATGCCATCGATGAAGATTTTAAATAATTATATGAGAAGTTAACCCATGGTGCAAAGGTAGAGAACTACTGTCTGTAGGGAAAATTACTCTATCATCTTGGGAAGCTATGTATTCCTACAAGTGAACGAGCCCATGTAATACGAGAAGCTCACACTTCTCTTGTGCCTCATAATTTTGGGGTAGGAAAAAATATGGCTCATTTGCAGAGGTTTTGTTACTGGCCTCAAATGAAAGCAATTGTAACTAAATATGTAAATGGGTGTGTGATGTGTTCTACTTGTAATCCCACTAATAGAAAATTGGGGCTATACTCACCACTTCCTGTTCCATCCCATCCATGGGAAATCATTTCCATGGATTTTGTAGGGGGTTTACCAATGACCAGTGGGTGTCATGATTATTTGTATGTTGTAGTGGATAGGTTCAACAAGATGTGTATCTTGATGCCATGTAAAAAGAATATGACTATTGAGCAAACTGCTAATATCATTTTTTCAGTATGTTTGGGTTCACTTTGGGCTACCCACGTCCATTGTCTCAGATCAAGATACTTGATTCCTTGGGGATTTTTGGACTAGATTGTGGAGAATGATGGACAACAAATTGAAGAGGAGCACTGCTTTTCGTCCATAGATCGGAAAATAGATAGAGGTGGTAAACAAAACATTGGTACTTTTTCTTCGAGGCTACTACAACAAGCATCCTAAGTTATGGGATGAACATATACCCTATGTATAACATGCTTATAACCGAGCTTTACATTCATCCACTCAAATTTCACCTTTTGAGATGTGTTTTGGGTACCTACCAAAGGTTCCTTTGGAATTTATGTATGGGAGAGATGTCGATGTGAATAAATAATGAAGAGAGGATAGAGCCCGCAATTTCATACAAAGGATTCAATAGATACACCAGGAAGTCAGGGAACATTTGGAGAAGAGTCAAGCACAATATAAAGCTCAACATGACAAGCACATGGTTGATCATTAGTTCCATGTTGGAGACCAGGTATGGCTTCATATCAACAAGGAATGATTGAAGGGTGAAGGCAAGAAACACAATCCCATCCGATATGGACCCTTCACTATCTTGGAGAAAATAGGCACTAATTCTTTTCGCTTATATCTTCCACCTTATATTAATATTTACTCTGTTGTGAATGTAGAGAACTTGGAACTTTTTGAGCCTCCCATGATCATGGATCAGGATGAGAAAGTTTTAATACCTTCAATTGGTGAGTTTGAACTTGAGTACTTGGATGAGTTATAGGAAGACATCATCCTAGATAGAAGGATGAGGACTTCACGTAGGGGTGATGTTGATTATCTTCGAGTAGGCTTAAAGGGAACACATCCAAGTAAGGCAAAGTGGATTGAGAAGGACAGAGTGAGGGGACACTTCCCTCACTTACCATTTGATTTATGAAATCTTTTGGTAGTCCAAAATGCTCTCAGTGGGAAGGCGTGATCCAAAAAGGACCCAGAGAAAGATTAGAATAAATCACAATGCATAGAGGAAACTCAGGATGCTCAGAATCGCTTTAGCAAAAAGAGAAAGGGGAAAATTTCAAAGTTACCAAAACTTAGTTAAAACCACATGATCACAAAGAGAGCGTCACAATATTTCTAACAGTGCAAACGACTCACCAAACTGAGTTATGGATCGAAAGATATAAGTATTCAAAGTTCAGGTTAAACTTGGTCAAAAAGTAAAAAAGTCAAGGTGACACATGTCACCACTACAAGGGTGACATGTGGCAAGGTTGTACAGGTTGATGGTAGACACATGGGTGAATTAGAATGTGACAAGTGTTAGTTTTATGGACAAATTTTATGGTGCCACGTGGCCCACTCATGGGCTGCCACGTGGCACCCCTCTAGTGGTTGGCAGGTGAAAAGATATATGACTCCACAAGAGTCAAACCCATAACCTCCTTATCCCAAAGGCCTCACACCTCCATGCTAGCCAACTTACCACTACATGTTCCTTGTTTATACATTGGCACATATATTATTTATGCTTAGAATGTTCTATGTGCGCGGAAGAAAAGGGATAGACCTTCAAACCAACCCTTGGTTCCATGTTAATCCATGAGACCATATGTATATACCATCAGATATGCCAAACACCTACCATATATATCATCTCCTCTATATTCTCTATTGAATTAACTCCATGAGCTAAACCGCCCGCTATATATAGCCATTCCTCTCAACTATTCGCCATTCTAGTGGCCTCCCACCAGATTTAGCAAGGTTCACCAAAAATGGTTATAACCACATGTATTAAAAGTAGATTCCATGGGATTCGATCCTGGGACCTCCGCCAACCTATGGCCTAATATAACATATGCTAACCACTCCGCCAACAGACTCATTATTGAACAAACCACCACATTTTTCTATATACAAGGTCTTTCTGCCAGTGTTCAGGACAAAAGAGAACCAAGCATGCCCATATGGATTTTGGCTTAGTTTTCGATAGAGGGGAACAATTTTTGAGTTTTATCTCAGTAATTTATTACAGAGGCAGTGGCATGGAAACCGAGGCAGGGGTGTCTCTTGGGCTTGAAAGTGTCAGACTTAGATCAGGGTGTGGAGAAAACCATTTTTGGTTAAAATGATGCCCTGAATGCAATGGTGGTGTTAGTTTTCTGATCTGAGAAAATCTTCTGTATCTTAACTCCAGAATGAGGTATACTTATGTATTTTTCCCAATTCTTTTGCGGAGTTAATAAAAAGACCTACCCATTTGAGAGCAAGACCCGAAGACGTAGTCCACTAGGGACGAACTCCATTATCAATTTCTTTGTGTTCATATTGCATGCTTATGTCTCTTTCCTTTTGATCTTTTCCTTATTTATGGTGTACTTTTGTTTATGATCATTTTATACAATTCTTTAATAAGTCACCTGACGAAAAGATCCCAGATCATTTGTGCTACATATTTCTAGCATATTTTGTAATACTTTAATAGATGATGGATCATTTAGTAGTTTAACACAGTGTTGGAAGTAGGCCAAAGTGGAAAAAAAGGATATTTTGGGAAAGAAGGCATGCACAAGGGAAGCAATAGATGGAAGGAAGAGTAGCACACGCGAATGCATGGAATACCTAATGACGTTAGGGTTAGGGTTTTTTCAATACATTATAATGGCTGGCGAGCCAGAAACGTATATATATAGATACTTAGGTCTCATAGAGGGATACCTGAGTTAGAAGGGATATAGAGAGTCTAGAGGAGGAGTCCTGTTTTGATAGCTAGTTGTAATATTTTTCTATACAACCTAATTTTGTAAGTTGTTGAGCTGGAGAGAAGTAAGGAGGGTGGATATTGAGGGTTAGATCAAAGGATGAGTATCCTGGTTCGATCTAGTCCTCCTCACAATATATCTCAACCTGACTGAGAAGAGTTGTAAAGCGCACGACGCTGTAGTTTTGGAACTTCTATAATAAAAGATATTGAGAGCCAGGTCTTTGTGGACGTAGCCCAAGGGGGTGAACCATGGTAAAACCTGTGTTATGTGATTGAATGCATATGGTTCTTTACTATCTTCAGTAGTTGTTGATGTGTTAAATGAATGATTTTATTATATTCCATGCATACTTTTGAATGAAAATTTATTGCGTTAATAAGTTAAAATAGAACTCTCAACACACACTTCTCAGATCATCACTTAATCTTGGATTGTAAACACTTGCATATTGCAATCACCCATTAAGACTATCTTCGGTGAGACTACGTAGTGCACTCTGTGTGCTACGTTTCCTTCTCGTTTACTAGGAGGGCCGATAGTTTTAGAGGTTTTGTTGGAATCCCCATAGAAATGAACCTTGGTTCAAGCATATTGAAGATATAAACTGAGATCTATAAATTATAACCAACAAATGGTTCCGTTGTCATTGGTTGGAAAAATATAGGATTGAGTATATGGGATTTGTTGAGAATTCGTAAGATCTGTGGAAGGCAGGTCAAGAGAATATCGAATCAGACGAGGAAAAGGTGAAAAGCATGAACCACTAGAAAGGGATGTTGAGACCATGGAATCCCACAAAAAAATATATTGAAAGATGGATGAAGAAAAAAGAGATTGAATTTGCAAAGAAAGATAACATAAACCCTAGAGTAACACTGCGCAAATATCTTGAGAAATATGTGTTTACTGATTTGCACGAAGTCTTTTTCTGTGATTTTCCACACTTATTACAGGAGTGTATATTAAGGTTGAAGGATAACTATGCAACTAACCAGATCCGACAGTTAGAGTGGACCTCAGTATAGATTGAGCAGTTACAGCAGGTGTGTTATCTCCCAACAAAAAATCATTTATTATTTTAAGCCTTAGGTAGTTTTTGAGTCTTTGTTTTCATTACTCATTCAAAATGATGTGTCCTTCATTGAGTCCAGTCATCAAGTCTGAGTCATGTCAAATGAGGTTGATAGATTACTAACTGGTCATCAAGGTCATTGTCCTATGTTTTTATGGTCAAAAGCCAAATTAGTCATTTCCTAAAAGTGAGTCAGGGATCATAAGAGTCGGTTTTGGTCCTTAATAAGACATCATTTTATTTAAAGTCACGATTTGACCTTGCTTCTATCATTTCCCTCCATGATAATGCATTCGTAGTGCACTTGGGTAATTTTGTAGTTAAAGAGATACCAACTCAGCGACTGTTGTCTGCACAACTCATAATTTTTACACATGGCGCGCTACCAACTCGGGGGGAGAACTTTGTTTTGAAATTTGAAATATTCCAAGGTAAAAGAATATATCAAGAAGGTTTTAAAAATTTTCTTAGACCATCATCAAATTTTTGAGTCCCTTTTTATAGCTACAACTCGCATTCAAAGGGAAAGTTACTAAGGTTTGCAAGAAACAAACAAAGCTGTTTGTTTTTAGAGTTTGCTCCTAATTCTCTTTGTGCAGAAGTGTTTACAAAAAATGATCATACATACGATGGCTCCAAGGAAATATCCCATTCGTAGGAAGAGGTCAGACTCTCTTCTTATATTCAATCCCACTGATACCACTCTTATTGAACAAGACCCTAACCATGCAGGCTCCTTCAAGTGCATGGGATGCTGGAGGTTTTTTCATAATCTCGAAGGATACCATTTGGAGGTTTCAAAATACTTTGTGCAAAATAACAAGAATGTTAAGACATAGGTTGGACCCTTGGAAATCCATTTGACAGTGGATTTGATTGTAGAGGTGACTGAGATCCCTAGGATAGGGGAACTATGGTTCAAGGAAAGGAAACTAGAAAAGGAGGATTGGTGTCAATATATGCTCAAGCCTAAGCATAGGGGAGATGATTTGGTGAAAGGTGTGCCAATGAAGTGGCCATTAGAGGAATATGATAATATTATCTTGATCATTCAAATATTTTTTACCTGTGAAGGAAGATATAGATGGATTTGGCAATACCATTTCAAAATTCTTCTCCATTTCACTGGTAAGAAGGAAATAGATTTACCTAATTTCCTTTTCATGAGTTTGCAAAGGATTATTTCATTTGAACAAATAAAAACTGATAAGATTCAAAAGTCTATTTTTCATCATGCCTTAATAAATCTCATAGTCATTGAATAGTTGAAGAAGGAGGGGAAGGATTGGCCTACTTTCCTATTTTTATCTAACTACCAAATTGACTTGCCTCCTTCTCCTTCAAAACTCAAAATTCCTAATAAGAAGACTGCAACACCTCCCATTGCTCCCTCTGTCCCATCATCTGAAATACCACAGTCTTCTCCTCCTTCTACCCCCATTGGTACCTCACTTGAGGTAACACAACCTTCTTCTCTCATTTTTCCCTTTGCATATGAAAAACCACAGTCCCCTCAAGAACACATTCCTCAAGAACCGTTACCTGTCCAAGTATATACAGAATCAAAAGGAAAGGAAAGGCTAAAGAGGTGGTTCTTGAAGAACAAATAGAGCCTCCTGTGGAGCTTCCTCCAATGGAGATTGAAGATAATCCTTGGGATATCCAAGCAAGAATTGATACACCAGCCCTCAGAAGGTCATCCAGGAGAAATCTTGTATTAGCAGAGGAATCTCATCAAAGAACTGATGTTATAAAGCCTAGAACTAGGCTATCAAGATTTAAGGTTTCTCCTCTTGAAAAGGAAGCACCTGAGGCCATAGTTCAATTGAGTGAATCTCCACCAGAGTCAACTCCAGAGACATATCAAGGACCTAAAGAAACATTGGGCTCAATTGTTCAAATATGCAGACATAAAACTCAAAGAAGTTCAGGAGAAGAATCAAAAACTACATCAGGAGAATGTCACACTTGGAAGACAAATTTCAAGTCAAATCAATGAACTAGTAGGGTAGTGTAACCGGCTAAATAGGAATATAAAAAATAAGATTATTCAGAGGATACAATTGATTAATGTGTACAAACAAAACCTCATCTAGAGAGCTGACAATAGAAATCTAGTTGGAGACTTATATTTGGCCAAGAATATGCTTAGCAAGAAGAATTTGGCTATATTATTAAAATAAAATACTTCTCCTAGTTCTCCCAAGAAAGGTGATTGATTCAGAGGTTGTTTCAAGGTTTTGATTAATGGCTTCTGACCTATGATGAATTAAGATATCATGAAGTCTTATGAAGGTATGAAAGTTACTTTGAAGAAGCATATATGGATATATGGATATATGGTTATTGAGATGAAGTCTGAGTAATCTCAATAAAGATGGCAAACTACAATAATATGTGTTATGATGAGACAATATTACAACTTTCAAAGATATTTTCTTAAAGAAATTTTGAATTTTTTTGGCAAAACTGGCACCTACAGGAGTTTGTAGCGCAGATTGTGTTTCCTCGATGCAGTGCGCTACCAACTTGTCAACCTTCTGCATGTAAGAGTTTTGGTCAAAGTTGACCTGATTTTCAGTATTCAATGGATGAGTCATTGCTCCAGGTGTTGGACAAGGGCAATTAAGGACTTCTACCACCAAAAGGAATCTTAGGTGGAGCTAAATATTTGGAATTTGGATGAGATACCTATCCCTTAGAAATAGGATATCATCCTACCTTTTTGCATCATTTTAGATTTGATCTGATAGGTGTCATTCAGATCCATCTTTTGAGGATCTTAGTCGAATTTGTAAAACCTATTTAATCCCATTAAGGCATCATTTTAAATGGTTCGAGATTGAAGTCTTTTATGCACTCTTTTGTTGTAAAAACATTGATATATATATTGGAATGACAATCTTCTTTCATTGATATTGTTCAAAACTCTATTCATATTTCTTATTCTACACTTGTGAGTTGAATGTTATGTCCATTTCCTAGTTTACTTAATGATTGATGACTATTATCTTATCTCTGCATTATTAAACTAAGATAAAAAATCTTGTGTTGGTTATATTTGACCTTTCACATGTGTTTTCAATATATGTGATGCTGTTGACATAGTTAGCATTCTCAATCCACCTAAGTTTTTCAAACTATCTGAGCATATATTTTGAGAGCCTTGTTTTGTCTAAGTATGTTCAAATTATTTTGAGTGAAGGAGTGAGTGTGTGATTTATTCATCTTTGATCCAATTTTCAATACATTATTGGGCATTTTGATTAAGTTACCAGGATCTCTTGATCTATAACCTAAAGAGACTCCTGGAGAGATAACAAATTGGTGTCGTTGCCGGGGAGAGGAGTGTGAAGCAAGCTTCCCTAGGAGACGACACAGTCCCATCTTTTGATGATAGAAAAAGGCATGGAATTAGTTTGGTTGTAATATTCTATCTGGAGACTCCATTGGTACATTGTGGCTCCTAAGAAGGCACATACTTGAGAAAATCCTAAAAAAACACTAACTGATCCGGTATATGATCCTGAGAGCATCATCAAAGAAGGAAAAGCATTACAGAAGGGATATTCAAGTTCAGGTATCTCTAGAAATCCCTCTGTGTCTTTTCCAGAAAATCCACTAATAAAACCAACATTTGTTGAAGCTATAAGCTCAGAGACTAATAGTGACAAATTAGTTTCAGAAGTTCAAGGATCTTCTGATCTTACTCAAGAAGATAATTCACCATTTTTTGAAGAGGACATTTTCTCATTCTCTATAGAATCTTCTCAATCTGAAACTGAACCAAATTCAGCCTACATTCATACAAATATTCCTCTAGTTGAGATCATCTTAGATGAATTGTCTATAAAAGGAGAAGAAAACCTTTCCAAGTTATTGTTTGAATTTTACAGAGCTTCTTATTTCCCTTCTTTCGTTGCAAGTATAGAAATACCTTTTTCTCTCATTACCTCACCTTCATCTTCTATATCAGCCTCATCTCAATCCCTAGTGATCCAAACTTCCAGTACATCTACATCTACTATTATCATGGAAGCAACACCTCAAAATCTCACTAAGATGGAAAGAATCATAGCTGCTAGATATGCCCCATTAGTATTGTCAAATATTCTCAATGCAATGCCTACTGGAGACTATCAAAAATATATGCCAAAATTTTCAGGGATATAAGAGGTCACAGCTGAAGAGCATCTTGAATTATTTAATAGTTATGTTGATAACTTAAATATCACACAGGAGGATGTATGGATGAGAGTGTTTTTGCAAAGCTTAGATGGAGAGGCCAGGAGATGGTTTAGAGAATTAACCCTAGGATCCATAACATGTATTGAATTTTTTGATGATACTTTCTTAAAAAAATGGGGGGATAAGAAGGATTTTCTTTACTACATTATAGAGTTTGGGAACTTGAGAAGGGAAAGTGGTCAATCAGTGTCAAACTTTACCAAGAAATTTAACCGGATGTATAGCAATATCCCAACTAAAATCAAACCTACTGCTACCTCTGCAAAAATCACATATGCTAATGCTTTTGATTATGAATTTTGTTTACTGTTAAGAGAAATGAGGTATGTTACATTGGCTAAGATGCAGAATGCAACACTTGAAGTGGAATCTAACATCCTTGCTACATAGAAGTTGAAAGGTAGAGGAGATATAAGGAAACAAAAAGGAGAATCCTCATCATCAAGTGTTGATCCTAATATTGAAAATATGGCTAAGACGATTGAAAATTTGACTTCTGAATTGTCCAAGATGAATATTGAAAACAAGTAGCCTGTAAAAGGTAGAGATCCTAATGCTTTTATTCCTCAAAATCCAAATCCAAATAGAATAAATAATGAGCAACATCAGATTTTACAAAGGAATAGAAATGATAATGAGGATCAGAATATCAAAGCCTCTTTTCAGAACACAGTAATGGAGGAAGATCAACCAGAAGAAGATGATGAGATTAATTGTTTGGGAGATAAAGGTGATGCATATTTCTTGACACAATTTTCTTATGAAGAAGATTTGATTAGTCAGCAGTCTAATCAAGACTCAAATGATGGATCTATTTGTCAAACTAATGATCATAATAGGTATAATCTCATATCTAAACAAAGTAATAATAATCAATATGATAAAGCTCCTCCCAAGAAAGTTGATGCCCCTACAAAACAACAACCAAGAAAAGATCAAGCTCAAACAAAGAATCAAGTACTTCTTAATTTTCCTGTGCAAGAGGTAAGAAACCATGACAAAGTTCCTTTCTCATTTAGCTTTGAATCAAAAATTCAGAAGGTTAAAATCCCCATACCCCTCATGGAATTAATGAAGAATGATACCTACAAACAAACCATCCTCAAATCCCTTGATCCTAAACCCATGCCAACTACTGCTAATGTTGTGAACCTACAAGATGATAAGCCTACTATTGTTCTTAGTCCAATGGTTGAAGACATTGAGGAAACCTCTCCACCTTTCTATGTCTCCTTGAACATCCATGATAAAATTATGCATAATTTCCTTCTAGACACATGAGATTATCATAACCTCATGCCAAAAGCAGTCATGGATGAGTTTGGTTTATAAATTACCAAGTCTTATCATGATTTATTTTCATTTGACTCTGGGAAGGTCAAGTAGCTTGGCTTGATTAAATATATAGAAATTTCTTTATCCCAGTTTCCCATGAGGAGAATGGTAATGGACATGGTGGTAGCTGATGTGCCACCCAAATTTTGTATGCTTTTATCTAGAGAATGTATAAAGAGGGTAGGGGCCACCTTGCAATGAACTTTCTTATGAAACAGTCCCAGTCTTTGGAGGGGAACAAAGGAGATTGTATAGAGAAGCACAATTATCCTATATTATCAGTGATGAGAAGGAGCCTACTAATCATCCCATATAGTCAGTTGACATAGGTTTTGGGTCTTGTGTACTTAATATTGATGATTCTCATTCATCATCTTTACAACTCATAAATGCTATTTTCCAATCTTTAGAAATGGAAAGCACTCATATATGGAGTATGTTCTTTGATGATACTTGTTCAAGAGAGTCTGCAGGAGAAGGTGTGGTTTTTGTTTCACCTTCCAAAGAAACAATTCATTTTTACTTCAATTTGGATTTCAAGGTGACAAATAACATATCAGAATATGAATCCTTGGTCTTGGTCTTAAACACCGCTAAGGACATGAATATTCAGGGACTGAAAGTATATGGATATGTTGATCTGATAATTCAACAAATCAAGAACACTTTTCAAGCCAAACATGTCAGGATTAAGACATATAGAGATGAGGTATGGAATCTCATTGATTCTTTTCTAGCATTCAATATTTCATATATTCCTAGAGCCATGAATCAACTTGTTGATTCATTAGTTGTTTCATCTAGCACCTTTAATCCACCATTGCCAACAAAGCTTAATTATGAAATTCAAGTGAAATATAGATCCTCCTTGCCATAAAGTGTAAAGTTTGGAAAGTGTTTGATGATGATGAGGAATTGGTTAGATATTTGGAAAGATGATTTTTCATCCCTCCATATAGATCATGAAAATGAAAATGTTGAAAAAGTAAAAAATCCTCAATTAAAAAACAAAATTGGATGCCATGATATTATTCAACTTCCTAATAATCAAATCCCAAGAGGATTAGTACCACTTGAGAAGATTTTTGACCAGAATTATGTTCCTTTGAATCCTAATAAGAAAGAGGAATACCCTTCTGTCTTTCATTACAACTTAGGAGATGAACATTCCCCAAAAACCATAAATCTGTCCACACAGTTGACTGCATAATAGAGAGCTAAATATGGCAGCCCGATGAAATAATTTTCAGACATTTTTTCATGGGAGTACAATGATGTAAAGACCTATGACACTCAAGTGATTGAGAATAAAATCCCTCTGAAGAAAGAATCCACTCCATTCAAGCAAAAACTGAGATCTATGATCCCTCTTCTTCTACCCATAGTGGAAAAGGAAATTAAAAAATTATTGAATGCTCAAATTATCATTCCACTAAGATATTCTGAGTGGGTTGCTAATTTAGTTCCTTTTAGAAAGAAGAATGGGGAGATTAGGTTGTGTGTTGACTTTAGGAACTTGAACAAATATCTATGAAAGATAACTACCCTTTGCCAAAGATGGAGTATATCTTGCAAAGAGTGTCTGGAGCTAGTGTCATGTCTTTTATTAATGGGTTCTCGGGCTATAACCAAATCTCAGTACACACAGATGATAGAGAAAAGACATACTTCACAACTCCTTGGGGTAATTTTGTGTATGCCAAGATGCCCTTTGGGCTTATGAATGTTGGGGCCACCTTTCAGAGGGCTATGGACATTGCCTTTGTAGGTGAGAAGGATAAGTTTGTTTTGATATATTTGGATGATCTAACAGTGTTCTCACAGTCATAAAGAACATTTTCAACATTTGAGGAAGACATTCTTGAAGTGAAGAAGGTATGGGATTTCACTCAATCCAAAGAAGTCTCAATTTCCATTGAAATAAGGTAATCTTTTGGGGAACATGGTGACTGCTGAAGGACTAAAGATTGACCTTGCAAGAGTAGAATCTATTAAGAAGATATCAATTCCTAGATCTAAGAAAGATATCCAATCATTTCTTGGAAAGATTAACTTCATTAGGATATTTATTCCTAATTTTGCAGAATTGATTAAACACATCACTGGCATGCTAAGGAAAGATTCAGAAGTCAAATGGAATGATGCATCAAGGGATTCTTTTGAAGCTATCAAGAAATCTCTTATGTCAGCTCCTATTTTGATCAACCCAGACTATTGTAAAGATTTCTATATCTTTTCATTTGCATCTAATGATACCATTGCAACAATGTTACTTCATTGAAATGATCAAGAATAGGAAAAACCAGCAGCAATCTTTAGCAAGACATTGAGAGATGCTGAGGTAAAGTATGGTCCTATTGAAAAACAATATTATTCTTTGATAAAGTCACTTAAGTCTTTTAGAATATATATTTTGCATGCCAAAGTTATAACTTATGTACCATCTAGTTCAATAAGAGATGCACTTATCCAACTAGATATAGATGGTAAAAGAGACAAGTGCATTGCCAAAATCATTGAGTTTGACATTGATATTAAGCCAACTAAATTAATAAAGGGT
The DNA here is from genome assembly GCA_009831015.1 of Picea engelmannii. Lineage (NCBI taxonomy): Eukaryota > Viridiplantae > Streptophyta > Pinopsida > Pinales > Pinaceae > Picea > Picea engelmannii. Next base: position 730,181 of record ML782518.1, on the reverse strand, counting down.
TGGGGTTTGGCAAAGCTTATTGATGAAGAGAATTGTGAGGTGCTAGGTATTAATTTTATCAGCATAAATGCAGAGGATGCACAATCTGAAATCTCTGTTGAAAGGTACAATCATGATCAACCAGTTTCATCACACTTTTCTTCTTGTGAATGGTACAATAGTATAATACATTTTTTGCATAACCTTGCAGCCCCTTCAGAGATGAATCAAACATAGGTGAGAGCATTGAAAATCAAGGCAATCAAGTTTTGTATTAATGAAAAAATGCTCTATTGGAAATACCCCTATGGAATGTTGTTGAGGTGCCTTGATAAAGGGGAATCGGTTCAGGTTATGCATCAATTTCATAGCAGCAATTGTGGTGACAATCACTACTGGAAAAATACATCCCACAAGATTTTGAGGGATGGTTACTATTGGCCATGTTTATTTTCTTATGTTTTCTCTTATGTAAAGACATGTGACAAGTGCCAAAGGTTCACTGGAAAACAACAACTGAAATCTCTCCCATTGAAACCCATTGTAGTCACTGGACCCTTCCAACAATGGGGGTTGGAATTCATTAGAGAGATACATCCATATTCAAGTGGTCAGCATAGGTGGATCCTAGTAGCAACTGACTACTTTACAAAATGGATTGAGGCTATTCCCACTAGGAATTCCACTCATTCTGTAATCATCAATTTCTTGAATGATCATATTTTTGATAGATTTGGCTGCTCCAAAAGACTTGTTACTGATAATGTAGCTTCTTTCAAAGCTGATGTTTTGGTGAAGTTATGTGAAGACATGGGTATTCATCTTGTTCACTCAACAACCTACTATCCTAAAGGCAATGACCTTGCTAAGTCATCAAACAAAAGCCTAATGAGGATTATTAGAAAGTTGCTTGAAGAAATTCAAAGGAGTTGGGATTCTAAGTTAAAATTTGCACTATGGGTTGATAGAGTGACAAATAAGAAGTCCATTGGAACTTCTCCATTCAAATTGGTGTCTAGAATTTAATCCATTTTTCCTATCCAACTTGCGCTACCTGTTGCAAAATATTTTCAAGAAGAAGAAGAGCCAAATGATTTGGTTAGAAGGATTCTTCATCTTGTTGAGCTTCATTAGGTTAGGGAGAAGTTAATTGATAAGACAAAGTTACATCAGAAGAGGATGAAAGAGATATTTGAAAATAAGGGCAAAGAATATATTTTCCAGATAGGGAATCTTGTTTTGAAGTGGGATGCTTACAGATTGGATAAGGGAAAGCATGGGAAATTCGACACTTTGTGGACTAGTCCTTTCATCATCTCTCAAGTGCCGCAGAACAATAATTTCCTCTTACAGAACATGGAAGGTAATGAAGTATTTGGTGGCCCAGTCAATGGGCGTTTTCTCAAAACCTATTTCTAATAAGGCTTTTTAAGCCTTCTCATTGTAAATATCATTTATGTTTTCAGTTTAAGTTTCATAATAACTCCATGCCCAATGGAACAACAATTTAAATTATTTTTTAAAAGTTTTGTGGTGATAGGAAAGGAAACTAGCATTACGAGTTCTTGGAACCTCATAGGGAGGTTTCCATCCCCAATTAGAGCTAGATGTTATCTCCCAATAAAAATTCATTTTTTATTTTAGGCCATAGGTAGTTTTTGAGTCTTTGTTTTCATTACTCATTCAAAATGATGTGTCCTTCATTGAGTCTAGCCATCAAGTCTGAGTCATGTAAAATGAGGTTGATAGATGACTAAGTGGTCATAAAGGTCATTGTCCTATGTTTTTATGGTCAAAATTCGAATCAGTCATTTCCTAAAAGTGAGTAAGGGATCATAAGAGTCAGTTTTGGTCCTTAATAAGCCATCATTTTATTTAAAGTCACAATTTGACCTTCCTTTTATAATTTCCCTCCATGATGATGAGTTTGTAGCACACCTTGGTACTTTTGTAATTAAGTTCTACCGACGCAGTGACCGTTGTCAGTGCAACTCATAATGTTTACACATGGCGCACTACCAACTCGGGGGGAAAACTTTGTTTTGAAATTTGAAAGCTTCTGAGGTAAAAACATATATCAATAAGGTTTTTAAAAATTTCTCAGATCATCATCAAAGTGTTGAGGCACTTTCTACAACTGCAACTTGCCATCAAAGGGAAAGTTACTAAGGTTTGCAAGAAACAAGCAAAGTTACTTGTTTTTAGAGTTTTCTCCTAATTCTCTCTGTGCATAAGTGTTTACAGTAGGTGCTCATACATACAATGGCTCCAAGGAAAGATCCCATTCCCAATAAGAGGTCATGCTCTATGGTTAGATTTGATCCCACTGATACCACTCTGATTGAACAAGACCCTAACCATGCAGATTCCTTCAAGCGCATGGGATGTTGGAGGTTTTGTCATAAGATCGAAGGATACCATTTGGAGGTTTCAAAAGACTTTGTGTAGAATTAAAAGAATGGTAAGACACAGGTTGGACCCTTGTAAATCCATTTGATAGTGTATTTGATTACAGAGGTGACTGAGATCTCTAGGACAGGGGAACTATGGTTCAAGGCAAGGAAAGTAGAAAAGGAGGACTGGTGTCAAGATATGCTCAAGCCTAATCATAGGGGAGATGAATTACTGGAAGGTGTGCCAAGGAAGTGGTTTTTAGAGTAATATGATAAGCTGCTCTTCATAATTTTTTGGCACAGGGGCAGACCCATGGTTCAGATCCAAGAGTGAACCAACAAGCCCTAACTACTTTCCCTTTTGACAACACCTGTGAGGTAGATGAAGTCTCACCCGAAGTAGCTATGGGGGGTTGCAGGACACATATGTATACAACCAAGGGAATACATAGTGGATCCAATACAAGAAAAACACAACAACTAGATATCAATTACCATCTTAGATCTACTTTGCACAACTATCTATCAGATCTAACACAATATCACAAAAGTAGCATATCAAATGACAAAGAACCCAACATCAATCACACATAACACAAGATATATGTGGTTCACCCTCTCTCTAGGGATACGTCCATATAAATGGGATTTATAATATATTAATATGGAAGCATACATTTCTTATTTGCGCTCTTAGCTTGCAGATCTCTTTCTCTCTTTGTCTCTCTCCCCACCATGCGCATCCAATTGCAGGGTTAATATTCACACCCAACTGAAGATATTACAATACAGAAGGCCCTCAAGAACTTCTCTCTCACATAGTACTAATCACTCAATCTCACAATGACAATGAAATCTCAACCAACCTATGACCAACCCATTCCAGGTCCTTTATACCTTTATTTATACATTACAATAGCTCTCAGACATCCTTAGGTTGAAACCTAAGTGTCAAAACCCTAGGTGTCTAAAACCCTAGGTCAACTTGACCTACATTTTCAGGGCTTCGCCAACCTATCTTTCGTTCCTTCTCACGCGGTGCTCCAAAGAATCCAACGGTGGCTTTTCTCGCTTGTTGAATTGTCCACGATCCATCTTCCTTTATAATCTGTCCATCCTCTATATCCTCGTCGAAAGGCTTGCTTTCTCTTACTTCTCACCGTATTTTCTGCTCTTCTACTCACTTCAACCCAGTATCAATCACTGTATCTTCAACGCAGTTCACATTCCATCTTTTTTTCCTTAATCTTCGCTTAATTCCATACCCAAGGGCCAACAGGCCCCCAACACTCACCTGTGACTCATCCTAAGGCACTTCAGATCCGATCCTTATGATTTGCTTCAACTTCAGGCTGCGTAGAGAAGCCTGTAATTTTTTCTCTATCCCTCCCCACTGTGTGCAGACTGTCTTTTCTGTGTCTGGTACCTAGTTTCAACTGCACCTGGTACCTGGACCCCTTTTCCATATGTTGTTAATGAGATCTACGAGGAAATGGGTTGTCATAATACAATCTCAACTGGCTCTCGTTCACCAAACGTTCCTTCTATTCTCCATTCAAAGTATTCAACTCCACAACTCCTCCTTCTGTAACATAGGAAACCTCGTATGGACCAAGCCAATGCGTTTTGAAATTTCCTGTATGCTTCATAAATTTGCTGTCGTATATCAATACCAAGTCTCCTTGCTTAAATTCCTTCTTGTTGATGTTCCTGTCATGGTAGGATTTTTCTCTTTCCTTCTGTACCTACTGACTGCAATAAATATATCTTCTTCTAGTTTGACCAACTACGTGAGCCTCTCTTGAACAACACCGATGTCATCCATATCTGTAAAGGTGGAAATTCTTAATCTTGGAACCAAATATTTCATTGGGACAACTGCTTTGAGACCGTAAACCAACTTAAAGGGGGTTTGCATTGTTAGCTTCTTGGAAGTGGTTCTATAGGCCCATAGTACTGCTGGTACTCTTAGATCCCAGTCATCCATGTTCACACTACAAATATTCGTCGGCGATGTCTCCAAAATTTTGTTGAATGCTTCAGCTGTCCCATTTGATTGTGGATGGTAGGGTGTGCTATTTTGATGATAGACTACACATTCCTCAGTTAAGGATTCAACGGTCTTATTGATGAAGTGTGTTCCTTGATCTCTCATAAGTATCTTCGGGCATCCAAACCTGGTTATGATGTCATCAAATATGAAGTGCGCAACTGTAGTTTCATTATAGTCCTTAAATTATCTTTCTTCAGCCCATCTGGTCAAGTACTCGGTCGCAGTGATTATGTATCTGGATCCTGTGCGCTTCCCTGGTGGGTTGATAGGTCCCACAAAATCAATGGCCCATTTCTCAAATGCTTGTAGGGTTTGTTGTGGTACTAACAACATTTCATCTCTTTTGGATGGTTTCCCAACTCTTTAGCATACATCATAGGCTCTGTAATAGTACTTATCATCTTTGTGTAAGGTAGGCCACCAAAGGCCAACTCTAAGAACCTTCTGTGTTGTTTCTTTCCCTGCGTAGTGTCCTACTGAGATTCCTTCATGAGATTCTGCGAGGATCAATGGTCACTCTGTCTCCATAACACACCTTCTCAATATCTCATTAGGTCCCATCTTGTATAGTTGTCCAACTATAAGTGAAAATTCTACAACATGCACTACCAGCTGCTTCTTCTGGATGATTGTATATTCACTCAATGCCATTCTTGTTGACATGAACTGGACTATCTCCACGAAGTGATCATCAATATTTCTAATTTCCAACAACTGTGCATCCGACAGTGTATCCTCCAAACTAGTAGGCTCTTCTCCATGTTCTAACCTTGATAAGTGGTCAGGACCTTTGTTCATTTTTCCTAGCTTAACCACAATATCAAAGTCATATTCTTGAAATAATAGAAGCCATATACATATTCTCCCCCCCAACATTGGCTTGTTGACTAGGTATTTCATCATGGAGTGATCAGTAAACATTTTAAAGTGTCCTCCCAACATGTAGTGGAAAAACTTTTGTAGCGCATACACCATGGCTAGCCCTTCTCTCTCAGTGGTGGTGTAATTAATTTCAGTTGTTGATAGCTTCCTGCTAGCAAAGGATAATGGGTGGTCAATGTCTCTCTCTCCCGGTTGTGCTAAAATAAGTCCTAATGTAGTAGAATATTCATTGACATGCACATGAAATTCCTTGCTCCAATATGGGAAAACTAGAATAGGCGCAATAGCCATTTTATGTTTCCGTGTGTCAAAGCTCTGTTGGCATTCTTTTGTCCAATTAAACTAATAGTATTTCTTCAAAATATTCTCCATGGGTGTTGTGATATGTGCATAGCCTTTAATGAAATTCCTTTAGTATTTAGTGTGTCCCAGCGTAGTGTGCTGCTGTTTGACTGAATTAGGAGGGGGAAGATCAACTACAATTCCAATCTTAGATGGGTCTACCAGCAGTCCCTGCTTACACATAATATGACCTAAAAACACTCCAAAGGGTGAAAATAAGATGCACTTCTTCAGGTTCAAATTAATCAGACACTACCTGCACTTATCCAACATTAGTCTTAAACATTCAATATGATTTTGTAATAAGCTAAAAACAGTGCAATCATCAAAATATGCATCGAGGAATTTATGTAAAAACTATTTGAACGCTTTGACCACCACCCTGGAAAAGATGGTTGGGGCATTCTTCAATCCAAACAACATCATTATATATTGGTAGGATCCCCATTCTTTTGCAAATGTGGTTTTATGGTGATCTTCCTTGGCAATTCAGATCTGATGGTATCCTGAAAATCCATGTTAAGAACCAAATATCAATATAGCATAGAAAATCCTCAGAAAAAGTACTCAACGCCTTGAAAAAGAGACAATTTCATATAATAAGCCTCTTCAAGGGGGAAACCTCCTTTTACCCCACTTAAATGTTCAAGTACAAGATGATTCAAAATGAAAATGTCTCCTTGGTATATATAGGCCTAAAGATGACATAAATAAAATAACATTACTAATATATTATGCCCCAATTAAGGGGTAATGAGCCACTAATGGCCTAAATCCGACATAAATAAAATAACATTACTAATATAATATGCCCCAATTAAGGGGTAATGAGAAAATATTAGGGCTTAACATACCCCTCCCCTTGAGACAAGTGTTGTCCGCAATGCTTGAGCAATCCTGGATGCTTTTGTATAAAAGACTCATCTTCCCAAGTGGAATCTTCAGTCGGTAGTTTCCTCCATTTAATGAGATACTCTAAAATGGATCTATTCCTCAGCTGGCGAATTCTTGTGTCACTGATGGCTTCAGGATCCAATATGATTTTTCCTTCCTCCTCAAGTTCGGGAAATATAGTTTGAACTGGGATCTTTTCTCCTATAACCTTCTTTAAGCATGAAACATGGAAAACTGAGTGTACTCGTGAATATGCAGGTAGCTCCAATTTGTATGCCATAGTACCAATATTTTTCAACACCTTATAAGGGCCATAGTACTTTGGTGATAATTTATTATTCTTCTTGGCTTGCTTGAGGGACATCTGTTTGTATGGTTGTAGTCTTAAAAATACCCAATCCCCTACTTAAAAACTTCTTTCACTACGATGTTGATCTACTTGTTGTTTCATGTGATTCTGTGCCATGGTCAGGTTGTCCTTTAAGATTTGGAGAACTTGTTGTTGATTCTTGATGTGATTTTCCACTACTTGAACCTTAGATTTTTATTTTAGAGAAGAAGTGATGGAAGGAGGGTGGTATCCATAAAGTGCCATAAATGGTGTCATTTTTGTTGCAGTATGAAAGGAAGTGTTATACCACCATTCTGCGAAGGGTAACCATTTGAACCATTGTGTTTGTTTATCAGAGACAAAGAAACAAAGGTATCCTTCCAGACATTTGTTCACTATCTCAGTTTGTCCATCAGATTGAGGCTGATAGGATGAGCTATGAGCCAATTGAGTACCCAAACAAGAAAATAATTCTGTCCAAAAATGTCAAGTGAAGATGGGATCTCTATCACTTACAATAATCTTTGGGTTTCCATGTAACTTTTGAACTGTCTCCATGAATGTGGTGGAAACTGTACTAGCTTTGAAGGGATGAGAGAGTGCACAAAAGTGTGCGTACTTGGTCAGTCTATCAACAATCACCATGATGACACTCTTTCCTTCAGACTTTGGTAACCCTGTGA
>ML782518.1:676355-721212 GCA_009831015.1 Picea engelmannii | reverse complement strand
ATATGCCATGAGCTATCTTTCTTGAATACCATTACCACTGGTGCAGAGTAAGAACTTTGGCTAGGTCTAATAATGCCAGCCTCTAACATTTCTTCAACCATGCACTCAATTTCACTCTTCTGGGCGTAAGGGTATCTGTATGGACTGATGTTAGGAGGAACACTCCCAGGAATTAGGTGAATCTCATGATCATGATTTCGAGTGGGTGGAAGACCTTTGGGAATATATTCAAATACTTTGGAGTGATTATCAATGATCCTTTGGAGATCTTGAGGAATAGATGGCTTAGATGTTTGAACATCTAGTGAGCATAGTTGTGCAATAATGCCTTGATGCCCTTTTTTCAATAATTTTGTCATGCCGTTAGAGATTATCACCTTACCAGGTTTCCCTGTGATACCTCTTAACTCAATTTCTTTTCCTTCCAATGAAAATTTCATTGAAAGTTCCTGAAAATTAAAAGCCACTATTCCTAATGATTGTAACCATTAGATTCCTAGTACAACATCTGCCCCACCCATGGGTATAGAAATCATTGTACTATTCATTACATATTCCCCCATAGTAAGATTGATCTTATTGCATTTTCCTAAGCAATTGATAGTTCCTCCATCTGCAATCATTACTTGAAACTCTGGCGCTAGATATACAAAGAAATTGAGATCTTTGGCTAATTTATAGTGAATGAAATTATGAGTACTACCAGAATCAATTGGGACTATTACCTTTTTCTTTTTGATGTATCCTTCGATCTTGAGGGTTTGAGGAGTGCTAATTCTAGCCAATGCATTACACGATATCGTGGGAGTCAACTCTTCAGATGAAATTGCTTCTACGTTTTCCTCTTGAGATGGTTCTTGTTCTTGTTCTTCTACCTCTTCACAATTGATGTAGAATAATTTATTCTCACCACACTTATGTCCCTTACTGTACTTTCTATCACAATTAAAACATAAACCTTTTTCTTTTCTTTCCTCCAATTGTTGAGGTGTCAACCTTGTAGGTTGAGGTGTTTTACAAGAAGGAACATTGTTCTCTCTATAGATGTTAGGATTGGTCCTTCTAGTAGCCATAGCCATATTTTTACTTTCAACATTTCTTGCGACCTTAAATGCAATCTCCAATGATTTGGGTTCCCAAAAGCGAACCTCATGTTGAATGTTATCCTTTAAAGTTCCTATGAATATATCAATCAAGTGCTCATCTCGAATATTGGTTACCTTTATATTCAATCTTTGGAAGTTCTCAATGTGCTCGGTAACTGAACCCTTTTGCTTGAGATTTATCACTTGGATAAAGAAGGTATTGCTCCTTGTATCCTCATAGTGTGCTATCATTTATTCCGTGAAAATTGTCCAAGTGACGAGTGATTTGTGAGAACAAATCCATCGATACCATACAAATTGATTAGGTTCTAAATATAAAGAAGCAATTCCTACCTTTTGTGTATGTGGCACATTATGGAGATCAAAGAATTGCTCCATATGAAGTATCCATGTGATTGGGTCCTTGCCATCAAACTTCCTCATATCGATCTTAGGAACGTGGTTGGTCTTCAAACCAAAGATGGAGTTTCTCCATTCTTGATTTACCTTCCTTGTGTCCTCATCATGAATTTCATGGGATGCATTTTCACTTTCAGGTGTCTTCTCTGTTACGAAATTTTTCAATACTTCCATGATCTCCCCTTTTAAACCCTCCATCATCTCTTGTATTTCATCTTTTGTTACTATCTTCTTTTGTAAATCATTTATGTCCCTACGCATTTATTCACCTTCATCAAGAGTCCAGGTAGGATTTTCTAGAGGCTTATTTGGTGTAGAAGGCCCCTTTTTGGGTGGCATGTTGGCCAAGTATCACTTTTGAACCTTGATTTTGAGGTGGTTCTACTAGACAATATTTCTTCTGTTGTATCTCCCAAGTTTCAGTCCTTCTGGGTATGAAACTTTCTTTTATGTATTTCTATGATATATATTCTCTTCAATTCCATAGGTTTGATCAAAATTGGATGTGCCAAGTGGAATTTATGGTAACTTCCCCACAACTTGTCAATTTTTGGCCTTTCCAGGAGATCTCACTTGTATAGTGTGCCCCACACAAAATAATTGAAATATAATTCTGAAACTCACACCAAAAATACTACAGACTGTCCAAGATCCAATGAAACCAGTCCCACACAATTTGGATACTCGAGGAAGAATTTATGATTGTTTTACCTGGAACACCTTCTTGAGACCAGTCAATAGGACTAGTCAGATACCCTATTTTACACAGGGTGTATCTACAAATTTAAGATGACCCAGAAGCTGAAATTTCTACCAAAGATAACTTACTAATTTCTGTAAATATCATCCAGAGTTCAGGGTCTGAAACATTACATAAAAGTTTTTATAGCTAAAATGCCACAATAACTCAGTTCAGGATGATTCCAGAACCCTCTCTTGTAGAGACCGTATCTCCGAAAGTATAAGTCCTCAGGAGCTTAATTTTGAACCCAACGTACCTTGATCCATATACTAAATATCCTCCAAGCAGTTCCTTCTGAAACGCTGTAGAAAAAAAATTATAGTTAAAATTCCATGGTGTCTCAGATGTAGCAACAAAACCCCAAGACCTTGAGCTCTGATACCATATGTTAAGAACCAAATATCAATATAGCATAGAAAATCCTCAGAAAAAGTACTCAACGCCTTGGAAAAGAGACAATTTTAGATAATAAGCCTCTTTGAGGGGGAAACCTCCTTTTACCCCACTTAAATTTTCAAGTACAAGATGATTCAAAATTTTAATGTCTCCTTGGTATATATAGGAGATTGGAGGTATAATTAAAACTAATGGCCTAAAGCCGACATAAATAAAATAACATTACTAATATATTATGCCCCAATTAAGGGGTAATGAGCCACTAATAGCCTAAATCCGACATAAATAAAATAACATTACTAATATAATATGCCCCAATTAAGGGGTAATGAGTCAATATTAGGGCTTAACAATCCATATGTAAAATAATATACCTCTTGTCCTCCTACACTATCTAACACTTCGTCAGTGAATGGCATAGGGAATGTGTCATGCAAACAAACATCATTCAAATTTTGGAGATCTACACAGATTTTGATTTCTCCTGTCTTCTTGTCTTGTACCACCATATAGATAATCCACTTTGAGTCTTCAACAGGTTCTATGATTCTTGCTTCCAACATTCTGTCAAGTTAAATCTTCACTTTCTCCTTATATTTGGGGTTCAATATGTAGGGTCTCTGTTTGAATGGCCTTGCATCTAGTTTCAAAGGGATTCTCATCTCTCCCATGGGCCCTTTAATGCCCTTCATATCAGTGAACTTGGTTGGAAACAAGTCATGATATTCATGCAATAACTCTGTGATCTTGTCAATAGTGGCAGCATCCCAATAATCTCCAACATTTGCAAACTTCGATGTTTTCTCTATTCCAATATTCACTTTATTGATCTTGATCGACTGTCCAGTGAAAGGTAGTTCAACTCCTAGTCCTTCTATGTTTCTCTGTCCTTTTGTTTCGGTGATGTTCACATTCCTAGGATCACCATCTTCGTTAGTATTGATATTGTAGTAGTCTTGCAATTTCTGGAGAGGTGCAGTCCATTTGTCCTCTTCTTGTTCCAAAGCGAGGATAGGTTCCTCCTCAAATAATTTCTATGTTACGATCTATAACGCTTGATCCACTGTAGGATAGTGGATTTCAAATAAAAAGGTAGTTACAAAGTTCTGAGTCACACCTTCCCAATCTACAATGACGAGGCACAGCTTTTCTTGTAGGTACCGATTGATAGGGGTTGTGTCTAGCGTGTTGATGAATTTGTGCACCCACTTCTCTTGAGGAAAGTTGCTCCAGGTTTCCTCGCAACTTCCCACATGGTCCTTTGGACAACTTCGACCTGTGTACCTAACTTCACAACCTTCTACTTGCTTTGAAAACCATGCTATCATCAAAGTGTGACATTGTACCCATTCTGTAATGTTGTTTTTGTGTGTCCCCCACCATCTTGATGGAGTTGATTTCAGGGCCTCATCCATTGCCAACAATATTTGTTTTATTTGGTACAATTTATTCAAATTCAAACAAGAATGCTTCTAAATGATTTAGACCATCAAAGGTGGGAAAGTTACATAATGTTGTGCCAATCCAACGAACTTCTCTGGTTAATCTAGCACATCTCCTTGTAGATACTTCGTACATTTTTTTCTGCTAGTTTTCCAGTGCGTCTTTTGAATCTAATGAACATGTGTTTTCACTTCGCCAGCTTAGGTTCCCATCCTCCGTAGGATTAATGTAATCCTATTGTCTGGCTATTAATTTGTATATGTTTTCTAGTTCATATGCACAATCTTCTTCCCTGATGGGTTCTATGTATCTCTGACCTTCGTCGGGATCCATTGGTGCAATGAACTTAAGGGAATCTCCTTCAAACGTCATTCTTGTTTTCTTTAAATCAACCACAGTGGAATTATTGAAAGCCCAATCAATTCCTAACAACGAAGGGTAAGGACAACTATCATCAACTATCTCAATCAACTCGAAGTCTGCAAACATCCTTACTTCGTCAATGTCCACTTGGACATGTTCCAATATTCCAAAGGGGATTACAACTTTCTAATTAGGCATCCTAAGATTGATAGGAGAGTAGATCAACTTAGGTTTTCCCATCAGTGCCCAGGTCTACTTCATCATGACATTGACCTACGACCCTAAGTTGAGGACTAGATAGTCTATATTATACTCTCCAATTTGAGCATTCAGGTGTAGTTCCTTATTTGTCCTTCTCTTTTTAGAGACTTGGTGTACTTCCGTATTCAACAAGGGATCTATATTTCCTAACTCGTACTATCTTATTAGATTTTGTAGCTCGTGTACAATGCTTTCATCCTGAACCAAGTTAATACAAGTATGTAAGAATTCCATGAGATTTATTACCCCTTTTCCTTCTCCTGGCAGAGCAGATTGGTCGAATTCCAGAGGCATTCCACATTCTCTTACTTCTGGTCATGTATTAGATGAAGAACCTTGGTCTATCCCAAATTCTTTTCTTGCTTCTTCAAATATTTTTTTTTCTTTCTTTGCATAAAAAACTTGTGTCTTATCTGCAACTTTCCTGACTCCTGATTCTTCTGTAGTCTTTCCTTGGTTCGCTCTGTCTTCTCCTATAACAAATCCTCCTCTAGTGATAACAATGAATCTAGGGTCCTCTCCATGAGGTTCAACATATATCAGTTGCACTTGCGGGTTCTATTGAGGTCCTCATCTCTCCTCAAGTTTGGCTAGCAGAACAGGACAATCTTTGATAGCATGCTTGAATGAGTTGTAGTAGCTGCAAGTGGTACAAGGGTTATGATAATACCTTGCTAAGTGTCCTAGTTGCATGCAGTTGTAACATATGATCTGTCCTCGACCTCGAACCATACCTCCTCCTCTTCCTCTGTAGAAATTTCAATACAATTAATGTATTTCCTGTGATTCTCCTGATCTAACAAATATATTCCACTGTTAAATACATAATCACTTCTACTAATATTATTGCGGAAATTTAAACCACGATCACAAAGTGAAATATCAAGAACACATAACACATAAGTTTTACCGGGAAAGCGTAAAGCTAAAAACCCCACTATCATATATTATGTATATCATGGATCATGAAACAATCTCATAGAAAACTCTAATCCAAGATCTCTCAGTACAATACAATCGTCTCACACTATCATACAAAAATCGACAAATTCATGTGCCAATATTCTATCTCCAGACAACCTGCCTCCTCTGTACAATCCCTACAATTAGAATTCTCACAATGAATTCGAATTACCTAGTTTACACATGCTCATGATAATATCCATTGCATGTGTGATTGCATGCATGCAATTCACTCAAATGACAATTGATAGGCAAACTGTCCCTTTCACCTATTATCTCAACTAGGTATTCACTAGATCTGACATGAATCTAGTTAACCGTGGTGAATCTTCAGTTGCACGTGAGTTCACTGATTGTGAATTAATTAATAATTAATTCACTGAACTCTCACTAGTGTAAGTTCGGTTACAACTAGTACAACTGGGCTTAACTCACTTAATTGAGTTAAACTACTTCAAAACTATCATAACTACACTTATAACTTTGTTACAAATTCAAGTCACCTCCATGTCTTACCAACCAACCTTTGAACTCGAATTTTCCCATAGTTAACTGATTTTCCATTTTAGTTAATTATTTCAAGTAATTATGAGATAAGAGATTAATATTTATTGTCCAATTTACTTAAGAGAAAAATAAATTAGACACATGTTTCTTGTTGACTTTTCAACATCCTCTTCCTCTGAATCCACTGTGAGGGTTGAAGTTTCCTCTTCCTGGGGAATTATATTGCGCAGTTCTTCATTCTTGTTGTACTTCACCTTGAATTTTTTATACATTCCTCAAACCTTCATGCATGAGTTCGTAAGCTCTACAATCCCTATCATCATGTCCTATCGACTTACAAAACGTGCAATACAGTTTTGGGGGTGTCTAGACATATTTTTGTAGATAATAACATTCACCAAGGCGATGCCAATTTTTACATACCTCGCACCAGGGTAAGTCAACTTGCTTGAAAGGGATCAAATCTCCAGAGGCCAATTATTCATGAAATAAGGGACAGTGTTCCTTTTCATGGCCTTCTGATTTGCATCTGATACACCAAATGTCTTCTCTTTTATATTTTGCCTTGTCTTTCTTCATATCTTCGACCTGTAGAGATAAGCTAGTCAGTTGAATCAAGATTTGAATCATACCTGAGTAGGATTCTCCCATAGGGGCTGATTCTAACTTCATGGCAATCTCCAGCGCCTCAGCCTATGAAGCAATCTCTTGTTGCATAAGATGAATTCTAATGTGTGGTAAGAGGGCATCAATGAACCATTCCTTATTCTACTCATCTGGGATCTGGAAACTCAAATGTCCTATCAAGGTCTTAAATATCTGATCAAACTCCCACACAGGTTCAACTATTCTTTTCTTGATTTCTTTTAGCTCTGTAATGCACCATGACTCTGAATTAGGTTTCGTGAATTCAAAAATTAGCGTAGTCTTAATGACATTCAGTGGTTTCGGTGTAGTTTCGTGGACAAATTTCGTGAACCAGCTCAGTGTGCGATCTCTTAGGGTAGTACTGACCTAAGCTCATTTAACAACTTCATCGGTGATATTCTTAATACTCCATACAGATACACATAAAAACCAGTGTTGATTAGGATATTCAGATCCATCTCCTCTAAAGGCAGGTAACCTCATCTCATCTACCATAGGTCTTCCTAGGTTTCCTGACTAAGTATGTGGTGGATTGCTAGTGACAGTGCTCAGAGCGCTCTGGTGACTCTGATTACTCTGATTGCTTAATGTTGCTGAAACAACAAGAGGAATAATAATACTTAATCCAATAGTTGACGCGATTCTTGAAGTTTTTGGCTCTTCCCAGCAAGGTTCTTCATCTTTCCCTTCCTCTGCCCTAGCGAATTCTAAATTCTCTTCGTCTATCATATCTGCCTCTTCTCCACTATAGAAACCCTCGTCCATGTAGTTCTTCTTAAACAGGTTCACAATAGGGACTTCTCTGAATGCTCTCTCACTGCGCGTATGTCCATCCTTTGTGTCGTTGTCGCTGTCCGAGTTCTTGAACATTATCCTTTTCCAATCCGACCAACTATTGTATCTTTGAGATGTTCTTCTCATGCAATAGCATATTGATCTTCAACTTCAAAAAGTGTAGAAATTTTCCTTTGGGTCCCTTAAAGAAATACCTCTCAGCTTGGCTCTATGATTCTAATTTGTCAACAACAAATTCGGTGATATACCCTCCAATGGTACTATCGAACCAATGATCTACTTCTCTTGACACAATGTTATCAACTCTCTTTACCTTCTTGATCAACGCTGACATACAAATCACAGGTGGTCTAGATCTGATCTTAAATTCAGTGTTTTCTAACCTAGCTAGGCACTTGTATAACTCTCGATGAATTCCTTCAAAGAAAATCTCCTGTATATCAGTAAAGATATATCTTCCCAACCAATCCTCTGTACTAATATTAGGGTTCTTGTTCTGGGCTTCAGCGAAGTCCTTTTCTTGATCCTCTATCCTCTTCTAAATCTCTATGTTCGATGGAAACCACCTTGACATTCCCTCAAGAATATTCCTGTCCTGACAATAGAACCATTTGTTGGCACAGGGGCAGACCCAGGGTTCATCTCCAAGAGCACACCAACAATCCCTAACTATTGGCCCTTTTGGAAACACCTATGAGGCAAATGAAGTCTCACCCAAAGTAGCTATGGGGGGTTGTAGGACACAAATGTATACAACCAAGGGAATACAGAGTGGATCCAAGACAAGAACAACACAACATCTATATATCAATTACCATCTTAGATCTACTTCGCACAACTATCTATCATATCTAACACAATATCCCAATAGAAGCATATCAAATGACAAAGAACTGAACATCAATCACACATAACACAAGATATACATGGTTCACCCTCTCTCTAGGGATATGTCCACAGAACTGTGATTTATAATATATTAATATTGAAGCATACAGTTCTTATCTTCACTCTTAGTCTGTGTATCTCTCTCTCTCTCTCTTTCTCTCTCTCCCCATCCTGTGCACCCAACTGTAGGGTTGATGTTCACACCCAGCTGAAGATATTACAATACATAAGGCCCTCACACCAACACTTCTCTCTCACATAGTAGTAATCAATCGATCTCACAATGACAATGAACTCTCAACCAACCTAGCACCAACGCATCCCAGGTCCTTTAGACCTTTATTTATAAATTACAATAGCTCTTGGACATACTTAGGTTGAAACCTAAGTGTCAAAACCCTAGATACAAAAACCCTAGGTGTATAAAACCCCAAGTCAACTTGACCCGCATTTTCAAGGCTTCTCCATCCTGTCTTTCCTTCCTTCTCGTGTGGTGCTCCAAAGAATCCAGCGATGGATTTTCCCGCTTGCTGAATTTTCCATGATCCATATTCCTTTCTAATCTGTCCATCCTCATTCTCCTTGCCCAACACCTTGCTTTCTCTTACTTCGCATCATCTTTTCTATTTTTCTGCTCACTTCGACCCAGTATCAGTCACTGTATATTTCGTGTAGTTCACATTCCGTCTTTTCTGCCTTAATATTTGCTTACTTCCATACCCAAGGGACAACATAATTCATAGATTTTTTACCTATGAAGGAAGATATAGCTGGATTTTGAAATACCATTTCAAACTTCTTCTCCATTTCACTGGTAATAAGGAAATAGATTTACCTTATATCCTTTTCATGAGTTTGCAAAGGATGATTTCATTTTCACAAAGAAAATACCAAATTGACTTTCCTCCTTCTCCTTCAAAACTCAAAAATCCTAAGAAGAAGACTGCAACACCTCCCACTGCTCCCTTTGTCCCATCATTTGAAATACCACAGTCTTCTACTCCTTCTTCCTCCACTAGTCCCTCACTTGAAGTAGCACAAAATTATTCTCTCATTGTTTCCTCTGCATCTGAAACACCACAATCCCCTCAAGAACAAATTCCTCAGGAACCGTTACCTGCCCAAGTATATAAAAGAATAAAAAAAAAAGGAAAGACTAAAGAGGTGGTTCTTAAAGACAAATAGAGCTTCCTGTGGCGCTTCATCCAATGGATATTGAATATAATCCTCAGGATATCCAAGCCATAATTGATACACCAACCCTCAGAAGGTCATCCATGAGAAAGATTGTATTAGCAGAGGAATCTCATCAAAGCACTGATGTTATAAAGCCTAGAACTAGGTTATCAAGATTTAAGGTTTCTCCTCTTGAAAAGGAAGCACTTGAGGCCATATTTCAATTGAGTGAATCTCCACCAGAGTCAGCTCCAGAGATAGATCAAGGACCTAAATATAATTTGGCTCAATTGTTCAAAGATGCAGAAAGACAACTCAAAGAAGTTAAGGAGAAGAATAAAAAACTACATCAGAAGAATGTCACACTTGGAAGACAAGTTTCAAGTCAAATCGATGAAATAGTAGGGGAGTGTAACCAGCTAAAAAGGAACATCTAAAACAATATGATTAAGAGGAAACAATTGGTTAATGTGTACAAATAGAACCTCATCCTGAGAGAAGACAACAGAAAGCTAGTTGAAGACTTATATTTGGCCAAGAATATGATTAGCAAGAAGAATTTGGCTATCTTCTTAAAAGAATCTACTTCTCCTAGTTATCCCAAGCAAGGTGATTGATTCAGAGGTTGTTTCAAGGTTTTGATTAATGGATTTTGACCTATGATGAATTAATATATCATGAAGTCTTATGAAGGAATGAAAGTTACTTTGAAGAAGCATGTATGGATATATGGTTATTGAGATGAAGTCTGAGTAATCTCAATAAATATGGAATACTACAGTAATATGTGTTCTTATGAGACATGAATACAGCTTTCAAAAATGTTTTCTTAAAGTGATTTTGAAGTTTTTTGGAAAAAATGGCACCTATAGGAGTTTGTAGCGCAGACTGTGTTTTCTCTATGCAGTGCGCTACCAACTTGTCAATCCTCTGTGTGTAAGAGTTTTGGTCAAAGTTGACCTAATTTTCAGTATTCAATGGATGAGTCATTTCTCCATGTGTTGGACAAAGGAAATTAAGGACTTATACAACCACGAGGAAGCTCAGGTGGAGATAAATATTTTGAATTCGGATGATATACCTATCCCTTAGAAATAGGATCTCATCCTACCTTTTTGCATCAGTTTGTATCTGATCTAATAAGTGTCATTTAGATCCAAATTTTGAGGATCTTAGTCGAATTTGTAAAACCTATTTAAGCCCATTAAGGAATCATTGTAAAGGGTTCAATATTGAAGAATTCTATGCATTCTTCTTTTGTAAAAGCCTTGATATATATATAGGAATGACAAGATTCTTTCATTGATATTGTTCAAACCTCTATTCATATTTCTTATTCTGCACCTGTGAGTTGAATGTTATGTTCATTTCCTACTTTACTTAATGATTGATGACTGTTATCTTATCTCTGCATTAGTAAACTAAGATCACAAATCTTCTTCTGGTTATATTTGACCTTTGAAATGTGTTTTCAATATATGTGATGTTGTTGACATAGTTAGCATTTTCCATCCACCTAATTTTTTCAAACTATCTGAGCATATATTTTGAGAGCATTGTTTTTTACGAGTATGTTCAAATTATTTTGAGTGAAGGAGTGAGTGTGTGAGTTATTCATATTTGATCTAATTTTCAATACATTATTGAGAATTTTGATTAAGTTACCAGGCTCTCTTGATCTACAACCCAAAGAGACTCCTGGATTGATAACAAGGTGAACAACAAATTGACCCACGGAGTAAATTTTTGGCTCGACAATATTGTATCAGGTTTTATAAAAGAATTTGCAGTAGATGCAACGAAGTTGTACAATGCAACGGAGCAAGAGTTTCTACATGGGCCTCGAGGAAGGTATATTAGATCATTGTATACTTCTATTAAGATACTGTTACACAACAAAGGGGTAATGAAAATGGATTCAGACAACTAAACTTCCCTGAGTGCATGGGGGAAGGGGGGAAGCACTGACAGAAAGAAGAGAAATGGAAGGAGAAGGGGATAAAGGAAATAAGGAGGAACCCTTAGACCCAATCATGATGGACAATGAAAATATCAAGTGGATCATGGTGACAGCTGGGAAGATGTGCAGTGGAGTACCCTACCAATACAAGGTGAATACAAATAAGAGAGCCATAACTGCGAGAGAAGGCTTGGCGAGTGATGAAGAAGAGGTAGAGGATATCTGGGCTGTGGAGCAGATTTAGGAAATACTGTGCACAACATATGAGAGGAAGATGAGAAGTCTAAGAATGGGAAGAGAAGGAAACAATCCTATCCATATTAATGTCAGTGTGGAACCTATGAACCCATGTGCGACTAATACTACAAAGAGAACACCACTATTTAGAAAACCGAATTTCGGGAGAAGAAAGATAGCACGAAGTACATATACACAGGGAAAAACAACTGGAGGATCTAGTTCAGGAAGCACTAGTCAAGTGTCTACATCGTGCGGAGGTAGTATTTCAGCATTCAGGATGGCAGGACACGATCCCACCATCAGGTTACCAGAATTAAAAGGAGAAGCATCGGAGGACCCGAAAAAACATTTATTTATCTGTGAGAAGATCTGGGAAGAAAAACAGATCACATACAAATATACTAAACTTGCACAGCTAGCGATTACACTAAGGGATCACGCACTAGATTCGTATTTGAGTTTACCTACAAACAATCCACGAGGGATAACCAGAACGATTGCAGATGTCTATAAATTACTGATAAATGAGTTCCATAAGACAAGTTCAGAAGATCAGTACCAGGAGAATCCATATGGGAGATTTAATAGAGATTCAAGAGACTAAAAGGAAAGTTGAAATATCTCATGACCAATATGTAACAAAAACACCTGTTCGTCAATTCACTGCTACCACACTTGAAATACCCATTATGACAACAAAAGTTTTAGGCACAGGAAGAGGCTCTATAGGAAGCCCTACAACTGGAAGAAAACCAATATCAGTAGATGGACCCAACCATTGAAGAGCTGAAGGAGGATTTGAATAACTTAACGTTTCATCTAAACCAGAATAAAAGTAAGGACAAACAAGAAGTCATTTGGTGTACCACATGTAGGACGAAAGGGCACCACAAGAATGAATTTCAAACATTCACGCAGTATATGGCTACAGGAATTCCAAATCCATTACCAACAAGAGGACTATGGTGTGAAATTTGTAAGAAACCAGGCCACTATCCATATCATTTACCAATGATACAAAAATACCAGACAATCCCAAAGAGTTTATATTGCAACTTTTGCAAGTCAGTGGGCCACAGTGACAAAGATTGTATAACTATGGATTTGATGCGAGAGAGGACATCCGATGCATATAGGGTGTAGGGATAAATGATGACTCGGAAACCTACACCACAATTTAACCAAGTTCCAACCCCATACAACACTGCACAACAACCATATAATACAACACAACCTCATTACAATACCGTGTAGTACAATCAGGCACCCCAGTATAATGCGTCGAGAGGAGATCGAGCTAGATACAGAGGTGGAGGAAGAGAAAGAGGAGGCTTTGGAAGAGGTAGAGGACTAGTGGTATGTCAAAAATGTCAAAAACTAGGACATTATGCAAGGGAATGTCCACTCCCACCAACAAGTTGTATGTATTGTCACGCATTGGATCATGATACAGAAGAATTTCCTACGTTACTAGGGAAAATCTAGGAAAAGAGGAATCAGAACAACCAAAATGTTCAATGGATTTCAATAGAAGCAAGGGATGAAAGATGAAATATCAACATAGTTGTGCATGAAGGAGCTAAAATAGGAAATTATGCAGTCCGACTAGAGCCAGTACAACACCAATGGGTGAAGAAGAATGTTGAACCAAGAAGAAAGTTTGATGCGCATAACGAAAAGGAAATATTTTATCAAGCTAGACAAGAATTCGTGAAGCAAGACACCATGTCGACTTCAACTATGTAGCAAAGCAATGAAGAGCCAGAGTATGATATGCCTCCATTGTTGGATCATACCAATGAAATTCACTCCACGGAACAAGTAAGTACAATCAAAGACGTTTTGGAATCATGTGTAAAACTATTGAATGATTCATCCACTGTCAAAATATTGTGAAATATATTAGAAAAATGTAGCATAGAGATAGAAGGAAAAATAGAACAAAAGGTAGTCAATCACCTACATACAAGGAGAAGAACAAGTAGGGAGTTCAAGTTGAATGCCAACATCAGATATTTCAATATGGGAGATATCATACTGGATTTAGGATCTGAAGTCAATGTATTACCAAAGAAGACATGGCAATGTATGAGAGATCCCACATTAGGATATTCACATGTCCAGTTGAAAATAGCAAACCAACACAAAGTTTTTCCAATTGGTAGAATGAAAGGAGTGACAATAGACTTGGATGGAGTGCGCACCAAAGAATACTTTGAAGTGATTGAAATAGTGGACGACACAACACCATATACAATGTTTCTTGGCTTGGATTGGGAGTTTGATAACTAGGCCATAATCAATTTGAATATCCAAAAAATGACATTTGAGTGAGGAGAATGCAAGGTCATCACACCATTGGACCCATCAGAAGGGGAAAGGTTTGTAGAACCTACTTTCTTAGACTTAGAGGAAATAAACCAGTTGTACATAACAATTGTGCGTGATGAGGATTACGTAAATCCAACTACAGATGGGATACTCAATTGGAAGAGCATTAATTCATGTGCGACAAACTCAAATACAGGTTTAGAGAACTGGAAACAAAGGCTACACGAAGTTTCCACAAGAAGGTGCACAAGAATAGATCGCACAGTAAGATGGGTAGGCATGAAGATAAGGGAACCACCCAATTTCCATGGAGTGAATGATCTATAAGTATTGTTGGCATAATATGAGGACAAAGTGTTAGAAAATCAGAGACTCTTAGAACTTGATATAGCACTCAAGGCCACACTGGCAAGATGGTGGGGTGCACACAAGGAAAAAATCATGGATTGGTACTAATGTAAGCGATTACTGCACATAAGGTTTGGTGTAGAACAAAGAAGCAACCAATTGCAGAAGTGCAACAGATAGAGGGAACCAACAAAACACTTGGAGAAGTGCAGAGCACTGTGGAAAATGACACCCTCAGAGGAATGGACTCATCATTGTGTACACACCTTAGAAGGCATACCAACAAACTGGTATATAGACCAGGAACTGCGTAGAGGAACTATGAGTTGGATAGTACTACAAAAGAATTTTGTAGTCACTTTCTCATTCGAGAATGAGAACCCCAACATAGACGCAACACTTAAGAAGATAAGAGAGGTGATATTCATTAAGGAACCAGAAGTCGAACTCATAACAAAAGAACAACAACGAAACAAATAGATAGTAAAATAATTGTTGTCATGCTACCATGTGCACGAAGAAGCACTAGATGAAGATGATCCACATGATATTTAGATCGAGGAATAAGAAGGTGGAATAGAAGTGGAAGGTTCACCTTTATAATCAAAAGTAATTTCTATGCCGATCAAGGTGAAGAAAGTCAACATTGGGACAGTTGAGAATCCCAAAATGGGCATCATTAGAGACTATTGGGATGAGCAAACAATAGAAAGTATAATAGAGTTACTGTGTGAGTACAGTGAACTGTTCCCCACAACATTCATAGAAATGAAGGGCATAGAAGGAGAGCTAGGAGAAATTAATATACCACTCATAGTTGAAGCAAGACTGATTAGACTACGACCCTACAAACTAAACCCGATATATAAGGAGAAAGTTAAAGCTAAGATCGACAAGATGCTCAAAGCCGGAATCATAGAACCTATGGAAGAATCAAAATGGATAAGCCTGATAGTATTTCAGGAGAAAAAACAAAGAGGGATAAGAATATGCGTCGGCTTGAGGAAGTTGAATGATGCATTCCTACACGACCTGTTCCCTACACCTTTCATGGATGAAGTGTTGGAGAATGTAGGAGGGAACAAAGTTTACTCATTCACTGATGGATTCTCAGGATACCACCAAATCAAGATAGCACATGAAGACAGATACAAGACCACTTTTTCTACAGAATGGGGATCCTACCAGTACACAATCATGCTGTTTGGACTGAAGAATGCACGGACAATATTCTTCAACGTAGTCATAGATGCACTTAAAGAATTTATCCACCAATTTCTAGAGGTATACTTGGACGATTGGATAGTCTATAGTCTGTTGAAATACCACATAGAGGTCTTGTGACTGATGTTAGAAAGGTGAAGGAAGTGAAGGTTATCATTAAATATCAAGAAATGTATCTTTGGAACACTGTTTGGGATATTATTGGGCCATATAGTATGCAAACAAGGCTTACTAGTAGATCCTACAAAGATTGAAGTAATTGTTAACTTTCCACCACCAAAGACAATCCGTCAACTAAGAGTGACATTGGGACACATAAGATACTACAAAAAGTTTATCAAAGGGTATGCACGAATTACCATGTCAATGGAGAAATTGTTAAGGAAAGATACAAAACTTTAGTGGAATGAAGATTGTCAACATGGTCTGGATACGCTGAAAGAAAAAATGGTCACCGTGCCAATAATAGTATTTCCAGACTAGGAAAAGACATTCCACGTACATGTATATGCATCAACCATAACACTTGGAGATATTTTTGCGCAGCCAGGAGAAGAATATTTGGATCACCCTATAGCATTTGCGAGCAGAAAACTATCAGAATCAAAGAAGAGCTATAACACTACAGAGAGGGACGGGCTAGCTATGGTCTACGCACTACAAAAGTTCAGACTCTAATTAATGGGAAAACATTTCAAGATGTTCACAGATCACTCAGATCTTAAATACTTAGTCAAGAAGCCACTGTTGGGGGGGAGAATCTGTCGATGGTTAATCCTATTTCAATAATTTGAGTTTGAAGTGATAGTCAAGCCATGGAAGTTAAATGCAGGACCCGACCACCTATCAAGGGCCACGAACGAAGAGGAACCTACAAACCTAGAGGACAACTTTTTGGATGCACAGTTATTTTTAGTCCAAATCACAGATGAATACTTTGCAGACATTATTCAGTACTTGAGTACAAGTACTACACCAAAGGAATATAATATTGTGCAGAAGAAGAACCTGGTAGTCCAGGATGCAGACTATCAACTCATCATAGGACACTTATACAAAATGGGCACAGATAAAATATTGCAAAGATATGTGCTAGAACATGAAAGACCAAGGGTTTTAGTAGAATCCCATGAGGGGATAGCAAGAGGAAATTTCACAGGAAAATCTACCACACAAAAGGTATTGCACGCAGGACTATGGTGACTGACCATTCATAGAGATTCGAAAGATTATTGCCAGAGATGTGAAGTCTATCAGAGGGTTGGAAAACCAAATAGAAGGGACAAGATTCCACTACGACCACAAGTAACGTTGTAGGTATTCGACAAATGGGCAATCGACTTTGTGGTACTAATCAACCCACCAAAAAAATGAACAGGGGAAAGGTACATTATCACTATGAAAGAATGCTTGACAAGATGGACAGAAGAAGCACCAGTGAAGGATTACAACGCGGAAACAACAACATCCTTTCTATTTGAACAAGTAATCACTAGATTTGGTTGCCCAAGAATTTTGATGAGCGACCAAGGCACTCACTTCATTAACAAAACTATTAAGGATATGACTAAATAATTTGAAGTCCATCATCAAAAGAGTACTCCATATCACCCACATGCAAATGGAATAGTAGAAGCATTTACCAAAATCCTTAAAAATGCACTGAAAATTATCTGTAATGTCAACAGGGATGATTGGGACCTCAAAATACCAACATTATTGTGGGCATACAGGACCACATGTAAGAATTTGATAGGGAACATGACATTCAAACTGGTATATGGACAATAAGCAGTGGTTCCATTATAATTTCTGGTACCCAGTCTGTGTGTAGCTGCGATTACACACATGACATAACAAGGTGTAGTACAGGACATAATGAATCAGTTGTTGATCATGGAGGAAGATCAGATCCTAGTAGGGTTACACCAACAAGTTCGGAAAGAAAGGGACAAATATTGGCATGACAAACATATCAAGAAGAAAAATTTCAAGGAAGGAGACCTAGTATTGATGTATGACAACAAATCCATTCAGCATCCACGAAAACTCAGAATGCACTGGCTAGGACCGTACAAAGTAAAAATTGTCACAGATGGGGGATTTGTTTAGTTGAAAGACATAGGAGGAGTATAAATCATAGGGATGATCAATGAGAACTGATTGAAGTTATACAAGGACAGTCGACCACCCATAACTTGAAAGTCACTGTGCTGAAAAAAAAAAGAAAAAAAAAGAAGAAAGAAAAGCAAGTAGGATATTAAACGGTACCATTAGAGGTATAATGCAATGAAAGGAGAAGGAGCACACACACTTAGGAATACAAGCCTGATGAAGACAAGGACAACGGTCAGTTCAAAACGAAAACAAGCGGGAAAGATGAAGGCAAAAAAAGAAGTGCTAAGTGACGAAGGCAAGCGAAATTGAATCTCGAAAATGACCGACGGGATGCTGCATTAATTTCTCCAACTGGAGATGGTGAGGGAGAGTAATGGAAAGTACGAAGGAACCATAGGTTCATTGAATCTGTAATAAAGGTAGCGTCTTCAACAAGCTTCACATGATTCCCATACAAATGAAGGATGTGGGAGAAAAAATATTATTGTGAAATTGGAAAAGGCAGAGAGTGATAGAGCATACAAAGCATAGAGAGAAGTTCACAGAGGTTGTAGAGGCCACTAAGCTCAGTGGAAAATCACCACCATGGACCCACCCAAACAAGATGAACCAAGCCATAATTCCAGAAAATCTAGAGTGAGGACTAGAGCACAAATACAATCACAGAAAAGTGAACAACAACTGCCAGTAGTCATTAATGTAGATGAAATCCCATCACCAGATACAACACTAGTTAAACCCACACCCATGATTGTGGAGGAAACCCAACAGACAACACTAGTAGGAATGAATGTGGATACACCAACAGGGGGACAGGGCTGACAGAATGAGGACACAGACAACCAAGTGAAACTAGAAAACCCTGAAGAATCCCCGAGAGTCAATGGGACAACTACGAATCAGGGAGCAACAGCCAAGCCAGAAAAATCACATACAACTGTGTTGAAACATCCACATGAGGGAGCAGTAGAATATGTCACTAGATGGCTGAAACAATATGTTGAATAAAGACCAATGGAGGATGGGACCTCGAGTCATCCACCACCACGAAAGGAAAAACACATAGTACCTAGTTCACCACGCAAACAACCCGCAACAACAATTGTTTTTCCGCGCATACCAGAAGGGGAACAGGTGAAAGCATATTTGTTAGGATATGTAGAAAAACTAAAATACTCAGACCATGATGTAACAGACACAGAAACGTTCCTGGATTTCACGAAGCAAGTATACCTATAGACTATGGGTCTAGATCCCTTTGGGGCACCAGTTCATCAACCACTCCAATGGACAGTAGGATTGGAAAAAACTTGGATCTTAGGTCTGCTAGAACTACCACATTTTGGCAGAGGACAATATTCAAAAAGTTGCGTCAAGAAATTGATGGCGGTCACAGATGGCGGATATTTATGGCTGGACAAGCTCATCTCAATAGACGTAGATCTCATCGTGCACATTAAAGGGCTGCCATCATAGGGCATGGGTCCCGCACAATTCCTTGAGCACAAAACAAAGGAGAAAACACTTGCCGAGAAGATGAAAAATAAATATGGCACTGAAATGGGGATGCACAAAATCATTATCAAATGGATCAGTGACATCGTGAAAAAATGGCCGCAAAAATCATGGCCTACAATATACTCAAAAAATTATTGAAGGAGGAAGTCCCAGTCGGGGTTGTCGCAGTTGCAACACAGTGCACTGAGGGAACCACAGCTAGTTGGGCCCCTTATCTTTTGAATTTGTTTCTAGATGAATGCAAGGATGCGTAGGATCTAGGAAAAAAATTTCATTACTCATGGATGATCATGATGATAGCCATTATGGGATGGAAGGAACTAGACTATGTATTTTTTTCCACTAGACCCAAACTCAATCATGGAGCGAGATATTTATCACTTGGCGCCACTTCAGACGCCAGGAACAAAAAGATGAATGCTGCCATATTCGAAGGGTGTCTCTGCGATCTACAAGATACCATCACCAAACTTTGGAGAATAACACCATAGGATGTTTCATACTATCATGGAATCACTAACTTCAAGGCCACTCAACACGTGATGTGGATACAAGCATGGAAGGACCCCAAAAAACAATGGCTACAACTACGATATTGCATCACAAAGGGGGACATAGAAATGACCATCAAAGATTGGGAAGATGATTGGAGGATTCCAGTCCTCACTCGAGACATACCTGTAGGGGTAGAGGAGGAGGATGCCATGCAGGAACATACACATGTTGAGGAGGTGGGGCAGGAATAGACACAACCCCATGAATTCGCAGTGCCGAAGAAACCAAGGACGGGCCATACCAAGCCAAAGAAGACAAAGAAGGGGACATCTAAGGTAGGAACCCAGAAGGGGAAGAAAAATAATACACAGTCACCCTAGGTATAGTAGAAATAGGCTGAGGCAGTGTAGGGGACTACACAAAGTCCTAATCCACAAGAATCAGGCCCAACTAAGAGACCAACTATTCAAACAAGGGGTGCATGCAAGAATATGAAGGTGCATAAAACACCTCCAGAATACATGATCATGGAGGATGATGCAGAAATGATAGCCCAATTGGTTTAGGATCGTACATCCGAGGAATTTTAGAATGTTGCATGCCAAAGGGACAGAATGTAAGAAGAGATGGCATACATGCTATATCTCCTCAAGCAGATTGGGGAAGTGCAGGAAACTAGAAACAACATAGAAACAGGGCCATCAACATCATGGGCAGGAGGAGAGCCTGAAGCAAGTGAGAGAGATACAGTCCACACAATACCACGGCTGAGTGAAATGTTTCACATTACACCCAACATGTTGCGCATGGACGCGATCGTGGGGCAGACACCCCTAAAGGACTTAGCTCAATTACAATTGGTATTGCCGTGGATACCATCCAAGGCTCTACATAAACTACAAGTTAGTGTTACCCAGGAGGTATAGTCTCATGCATGCACAGACACAACCAAATTATAGTAGATAAAGGATAAACAAGATGAGTTGGAAATGATATATGAGTAGGCCAAGTGCAAGAGAAAAGAGGAGAGGGAACACATGAACGGATTGGAACAAAAAGTGGTCAAAATTTATGAGAAGATTCCAAATACTGTGCAGAGGGCCGAACTCATGGCAAAAGAAACGATTGATCATATTGCACAGACAATCGATCAATATCAACAGGAGATCAAGAATCTCCATGATTGGCTCACACCTACCACTCCACTAGAGGCAAGGGAGAAAAGGAAGCAAGAGGAAACATAACAGCTATAGGAGATAGAACGACAGGACCACGCAGTGGCCGACCTATTCGACAACACAACACAACTATGGAAAAATATAGAAGAGGATCAACAAGTCTAGTAGTGGTACAAGGAAGAAGAAAGTATAAGCACAACTATCCAATACCTCAAGCATAGGCAGAAGACAATGTCCATCACATAGCGCATCAAATGGGTGCAATATATGAAGAGACTATAGGTAGAACTCACCACTACATAGACGCAGAAAAAAGGAGTGTCAGACTCAAATGGAACCGCTCCAGAAGCAAGTAGAAGAGGTCATTGCACAGGTAGAGGAAGTAAAGACATATATGGCACAGACCCAGGCAGATTGTGTATGGTTGTTCAACAACGCGATTGCAATGCAAGAAGTAGATGCACTCAAGAAGAAGATCTCAAACGCAAACAACAGGGCTCAGGGAAAATTTCCAGGCGATCACTACGGAGATCAACGAAGCTCACAAAGGTTAGGTGGCTCAGGATGAGCCACATGTCAGTGTTTGGGGCCTATTGGAAACAGACCAAAGAGGAAAGAAAGGTTATTTCAGGAAAGAAGGCATGCACAAGGGAAGCGAGAGCTAGAAGGAAGAGCAACATGTGTGCATGCATGGAAGACCTAACGATGTTAGGGTTAGGGTTTTTGCAATACATTGTAATGACTAGAGAGCCAGAAACATATAAATATAGATACTTAGGTCTCATAGAGGGAGACCATAGTCGAAAGGGATATAGAGAGTCTAGAGGAGGAGTCCTGTTTTGATAGCTAGTTGTAATATTTTTCCATACGACCTAATTTTGTAAGATATTGAGCTCGAGAAGAGTAAGGAGAGTGGATCTTGAGGGTTATATCATAGGTTGAGGAGCCTAGTGCCATATAGTCTACCTCACAATAGATCTTGAGCCGATTGAGAATATTTGTAAAGAGAACGATGTTTTAGTTTTGGAGCTGCTATAATAAAAGAGCTTGAGAGATAGATCTTTGTGGACCAGGGATGATTTTAGGGGCTAAATTTCGCTCATGGGTTAATTTTCCATGGTTTTTCCAAAAATGAGATTCGCTATTTTAAAAATGATTCGCCCAAATTCTATAGGATAAAATTATTTTACCTTAAAAATCGCCAAAATTTTATAAAAATTATATAAAATACTTAGAAATTTGAATATTTTTACAAAAATATCACCAAACATTTATAGTTGACATATGAATGATAATTAAGATTCACCAAGGTTTCTAAATTTTAAAATAAATTTCCATCCTTACAATCATCCTTGTTGTGGACGTATCCCGGGGGGGTGAAACATGGTAAAACCTGTGTTATGTGATTGAATGGATGTGTTTCTTTACTGTCTTTAGTAGTTGTTGATGTGCTAAATGAGTGAATTGATTATATTCCATGCATAATCGTGAATGACAATTTATTGCGCTAATAAGTTAAAATAGAACTCTCAGTGCACACTTCTCAGATCGCCACTCAATCCTAGATTGCAAATGCTTGAGTATTGCAGTCACCCATTAAGACTATCTCGGGTGAGACTGCACAGTGCACTTTGTGTGCTGTGTTTCCTTCTGGTTTACCAGGAGGGCTGATAGTTTTAAAGGTTTTTTTGGAATCCCCATAGAAATGAACCCTGGGTCAAACATATTTAAGATATAAAATCACATCTATAAATTATAACCAAAACACATGATTGCAAAAAACCCTTAATCGTACTTACTTGTCCCAGGGGTTGTGCTTCTTTTGTGTGATCCAACGATGGAGGAATCTCTAATGCTAGTACTTCCTGAGTATGTTATGCAGTTGATGTCGATGCCATGTCTGGATTCGAGAATTCTTCTTTGGCTTGCTTGAATATCTCCTTTTCATTCTACGCATCAAACTTCTTCTTCAGTTCGACATTCTTCTTCACCCATTGGTGTTGTGCTGGATCTTGTCTTACTGCATCATTTCTAGTCTTAGCTCCTCCCCACGTAACTATGTTGATGTTTTTTTCGTCATCCCTTGCTTCCATCAAAATCCACTAAACCTTTTGATTGTTCTGATTTCTGTTTTCCTGGATCTTCCTCAATAGTGTAGGACATTCTTCTGTGTCATGATTTGATGTGCAACAATACATACATGTTGTAGGTGGAAGTGGAAATTCTCTTGCATAGTGTCCTGGTTGTTGATAGTTGTGTCATATGCCTAGTCCTCTACCTCTTCCAAAGCCTCCTCTTTCTCTTCCTCCACCTCTATAGCCAGCTCGATATCCTCGTGGTGCATTATACTGGGGTACCTAGTTATACTGTGCGGGGTTATAGTGTGGTTGCACGGTATTGTACTGCGGCTGCGTAGTGTTATATTGTTTTTGTGCAGTGTTATACATGGATGGTACTTGGTTAAACTATGGTGCATCTTTCCTGGTCATCATTTCTTCTTGCACCTTGTAAGCATCTGATTTTCTTTCCCTCATCAGGTCCATGGTCCTGTAATCCTTGTCGTCATGTCCTACTAACTTGCAAAAGTTGCAATATGAAATCTTAGGTACAGTCTCATATTTCTGCATCATTGGGCAGTGATATGGATCATGCCCCTATTTCTTTTAGATATCACACCATAGTCCTCCTGTTGGAAATAGGTTTAGCATTCATGCTTCCATGTACTGCACAAATGTTGGACATTCATTCTTATGGTGTCCTTATATCCTACATGTGGTACACCAAACAACTTCTCTTTTGTCCTTACCTTTTTTCTGGTTTAGATGGAATGTTAAGTTCTTCATATCCTCCTTCAACTCCTGTATGGCTAGATCAGTCTTTTGATATTGGTTCTCTTCGAGTTGTAGGGATTCTTGTAGAACCTCTTCCTGGGTTTGAAACTTCTATTGTCGCAAAGGGTATTTCAAGTGTGGTAGCAGTGAATTGACAAACATATTCCTATGTTGCATATATGTCATGACATACTTTATCTTTCCCTTCAATTGTTTGAATCTCTGGTCAATATCCCATTCAGATTCTCTTGGTTTCTTCCTAATCTCTATCATTTTATTCATGTATTGATCCTATGAACTAGGTTTCTGGAATTCATTTATCAATAGATTTTTGATATCTCCAATCATTCTGGTTGTCCCTGGCGAAATTTTTGTAGCTAAAATCATGTACCAATCCAATGCGCGATCTCTTAGTGTGATAGATAACTTCGCAAGTTTAGTGTCCTAATATTTGATCTATTTTTCTTCCCACATATTTTCACAAATGAATAAGTGATTCTCAGGGTCCTCTAACGCCTCTCCTTTGAATTATGGTAACCTGATGGTGGGATCATGTCCTACCATCCTTAATGTTGAACTACTACCTCCACATAGTGTAGATACTTGACTAATGCTTCCTGAACTGGTTCCCCCATTTGTTGTTCCCTATGTAGATGTACTTCTTGTTGTCTTCCTTCTCAAGAAATTCGGTTATCTAAATGGTGGTGTTCTTCTTGGTGTATTAGTCGCACATGGGTTTATGGGTTCAACACTAACACTAATATGGATAGGAGTGCTGCCTTCTATTCCCATTCTTGGACCTCTCTCCTTCCTCTCATATGTTGTGCGCAGGATTTCCTCAATATGCTCCACAACTTGGAGATCCTCTACCTCTTCTTCATCATTTTCCAAGCCCTCCTTCGCGACTACGACTCTCTTCTTGGTGTTCATATTATATTGGTAGGGTACTCCACTACACATTCTTCCAACTGTTGCCAATATATTCTTGATCTAGTCTTCATCCATCATAATTGGGTCCAAGGTCTCCTCCTTATTTCCTTTATCCATTTCTCCCTCCATTTCTCCTTCTCCTGTCAGTGCTTCCCCCCTTCCCCCATGCACACAGAGAAGTTTAGCTATCTGAGGTCATTGTAATTATACCTTTGTTATATAGTAATATCATAATAGAAGTATCTAACGATATGATATACCTACCTTGAGGTCCCTTCTAGAACTCTTGCTCTACTTTACTATAATACTTTGTTGTATCTTCTACAAATTCTGTGATAAATCCTCCAACAATGTTGTCTAACCAGAAATTTATTGCATGCATAAATTTATTATCAACTTGTTGTAACTGTGCGATCTCTACATGATTCCACTCTAGCTATTAGATCCAATTTGTAAGATGGTTTTCTTTCAACCTTAATATCCACTACTACAATACCTTCAGGAGATCACAGAAAAATACTTCATGCAAGTCGCTTAATACGTGCTTGTCCAGATATTTGCACGGTGTCAACTTCAGGTTTTTGTTATCTTTTTGTGAAAACTCCAGCTCCTTTGTTTTCAACCAGTTCTCTATCTCTTCCTTTTTTGGATTCCATGGTCTCAACATCCCCTTTTAGATTCTCATTCTCTCAACGTCTTGTCGTTTGATCTTGAATTCTTTTGACGCGTCTTCCTCAAATCTCATTCACTCAATCCCCTCTTGTTCCAACCAACCGACAACAGAACCATTTTTTGGTTTTTACTCTTATACCATATCAGTTATCTTACTGTCATAGATTGACCCAGGTTCATATTTAACAATCTCTAAACAAAGCCCTCTAAAACTATCGGCCCCTCTGGTAAATTAGAAGGAAACATAGCACACAGAGTGTACTGCACAGTATCACTCGAGATAGATGTATGGGTGGAAGAAATACTCATGTGTTTGCAGCCTTGGAATGAGTGGATATCTGTGGTTGTACTTTTTAATATTTATTTATTCAGTCTAACATATGATTATAGAAGTCATTCTATTCATGCATGTGAAATATCAAATCTAACTAGTTACTTCATTCATTTATCTAACATTCAACACTTAATAATAATAGAGACACATACATTCAATCACATAACACAGGTGTTACCATAGTTCACCCCCTCATGGGATACGCCCACAAATATATGGCTCTCGAGCTATTTATTATGGTTCAGTAATATGTCATGCCACACTTGTTTA
The DNA here is from genome assembly GCA_009831015.1 of Picea engelmannii. Taxonomy (NCBI): domain Eukaryota; kingdom Viridiplantae; phylum Streptophyta; class Pinopsida; order Pinales; family Pinaceae; genus Picea; species Picea engelmannii. The sequence continues at coordinate 695,076 of ML782518.1, read as the reverse complement.
CAATCTTAGTTCTTACACTCTCAACAGGATCCTCAGTCCCTGCGAGGCTGACAGATCGCACAAGGCTCCTCATCCTACAATCTGACCCTCAACATCAAGTTTCTCACTACTTATCTAGCTCACCAACTTATGGAAGAGTATAGTTCTTACAATTCGTTGCCTTTCATCCCTCCCTTTTCCTCTCATCCTCCCTTCCTTCCACACCTCTCCTCTAAGTACTACTTATTTATATTATTGGCTAATAAACCATTACAATACATTGTAAAAACCCTATCCCTAGCATCGTTAGGTCTTCCTTTCATGTGTGCCTTGCATGATTCCCTCGTACATGCTACTTTTCCTTCCAACTTTCCTTTCCTCCTTTCATGATTCTCTTCCCAAAAATAGCCTTTTCCCTTGAATGGGTCTGCATCTAACAGGGGGCTATGATTCCACAAGAGAGGGAGCTTGAGGGGATAAGTGTTTATTTTATTTTTTAATTACCCATTTTTGTTAATGGGGAGGGGAATCAGTTATGTAAGATATTTGGGGAAGGAAAAGAGGTTCTTGATCCCCATGGATTATAAAAACCTATCCCTAGTCTATGGAAAGGTTTCTCCTCTTGGCTAATTATCTCATTTGTTTTGGTCATTCACTCACTCTCTTTCCCGTCACGATTCTGGTGCGGTTGTTGGTCGCCTCACACGTTCATTCACCTAATTTTTTCACTGTTCATCATCTCTTGTGGAGTTTCCACTCCATTCATTCCTTCACTCACTCATCTTTTCATATTCACGTCTGGCTTGGGAAAGGAAATCAAACCATTGAAGAACAACCAAAGTTTTGTTGGTTGTAGAGATGGTTGGTGTAATCCATCCATGATTTCAGGCCTACATGTTTGATATGCTTGGCCTATGTCCAACCTTGCTCACAACTGTGAGTCCCGAGAGTCCCAATATGGAGACTTTGGGCCAACTAGACAAGAACCCTGGAAGAAGAATGACTGCCTGAGGGACTACATGGAAGAGAAGGGTGGAGGTACATTCTCTTAGGTGGTGCAGGCTGGGTAGAAGAGAGCTATGTACTTGGATTGATGTGAGTTCTAGAGAAGCCTATGAGAGCTTGAGTGCTGACTAGTTTGGGAAGCCAAGTAATACTCTGGAACCATCTATGTGGATTCATAGCCCTGGCTCAGGGGTGACATTGTTGTTGATACTTGGAACAACAATTTCTACAGTTGGGTGGAATGTCCTTGGTATGCAGACAATTGGTGTCTTCTTTTATAAAAGATAAGTTCTCTCAGTTATGGTATTAATTACCTGTGTATGAATTAGTTCCATTGTGTATTTATTTATCATTGAATCCGATATGTTTAGAGTATGCATGCTTGCTATTTATTATTGTGCATGTCGTATGCTTCAATATTTATATGCTTAAAATAAATCTTGATCAATGCATGTGAGTCTTTCATGAATTCTTTGCTAGGAAAAACAAGAGCATGGATCGAATTAGTCCAAAGAAGGGACTTGTAGCTAACATGCCTGACCTGTAGTTGGTTGGGTGTGTTGCAATTTGGTATCAGAGCCCAGTTCCAACACTAAGCCTATATGGGTCGTGTAAACTGAGATGGAAGCAAAATATTCACAGAGAAAATTAAGTTGCAGAGTGCCATAAGTTGCTGAGAGTGTACCTTAACAATGTTTGAAATCTTTGGAGGTGTAGCGGTTGGAGAAACCATGATGGACATAAGATATATTCAGGAAGGATATGAATCCTTCACAACCGTCATATATGGGAAAAGAGAGCGGAGTTTAAAACCTCAAGTCCGTTGGAATTCACTACTTTGACAGTTTTAAGTCCATTGTCATAAAAGAACCCATAAGCTCCAAAGTGTCAGAGTGAATCTATGTTGTAGATCACGGGGAGGAGTACTTGACCGTTGGATTTTTCCAAGGATAGGTCTAGTCCGTTGGATCAAGAAAAGATCAGGAGGCAAAGAAAAGTAGAGAAGATCATATTTTATTCGTCCGATCTGCGTATGAGAAAGTGTGATTCATAGATCTCACAACAAAAAGTGTGATTCATAGATCTCACAATAGTTCATAGATTCGTCACTCTGGGAGAAGCAAGCCCTTAAGCTTCCAGGAAGAAAGTCTCCCAAAGTCCTAAACTCTAGAGTAAATATGGACCCTTCATATTTGGGGAAACGTGTCTGAAGAATAGCAAGGGTTCATAAATTTGACGTTCGACAGTCTGGGGTGGGGTGGTGTTCAGGAGTGAAAACATCTTAAGTCCTAAACTTTGGAGTGAATCTAGATCATTAAATTAATAGGGACACATGTCTGCAGATCAATCATGAAGAGTTTTGGTAGTTCATAGATTCAGAGTTTGGGAGAAACGAGAGGTAATGTTAATAAAATATCTGAATTTATGGAGCCTTGAAGTTTCGGGAAGCAGTCGTTCGACAATTTGGAGTTCGGGAGAAAAATGGTGATAAGTCAAGAAATCCGTCGAAGCCTGGAGATACAAAGTGTCGAAGAACAATGTATGATGTGGAATGATGATGTCACCAAGGGTGACGTGGACCTCCCTAGTCATGTCACGTGTCAGTCAGAATGGTATGTTTGATGTCCATGTTGGACCAATAGCAGTATGACACGTGGGGGCCACGTGTCACCATATTATACGATGATGTCTAGACTATGTGGACCTGAGAAAGTTAAAAGGTTCAGGAATTCATCGTTCAAAAGGATTGAAGGGTGGTGAAACTGAAACCCCCGAAGCTCCAAATATCGGAGTAAATCCTCACCATCGATCAAGAGAGGACATGTGGAAGTAGATCCCATAGTCCAGAGACTTGGCACTCTAGAGGATTCAAGGAATAAGCAGTTGGGGTCGAGGACTCCCGAAGGTCGGACTTAATATCGACTGTTGATTGGGAGATGACACGTGGAGAAAGGAGAGAATATTTGGCAATTTGTCACTCTGGGAGATCTGTGGAGAGGTGATTTGGAAAGCCTTGAATCTTGGAGCCCCAGAGCTCCTGTTAACCATTAGATCTACAGATATATAGTGGAGGTTTGGTTTAATATTCCACGTAATATTCAAGTTCCAAAAAATAATCAGATTTCAAATGTGTAATGGTGTATTTCATAAAATTGTGGGTTTGCCAAAGGTAGGGTACACCACTATGCTTTATGATCTCAATGAATATGAATCATCTGATCTACAATCGGATTTCAAAATTCAAAACAAATCTGTATTGAATTTAAATTATGGGTACAGGTCCTGATGTTAACCCATGTGCATATACAATCTCTGCAATGGATTATGATCGTCGATCTCAGCCCGGATAAGCGGCTCCCACTAAGTTCTTTCTCATGGCCTTGTTCTTATGAGACTTTGGTCGGAGTAAAAAGTGAGCTAGTGGCCAAATTGTTGTTTTCAAAGGAAGAAAAACACTAGTAAAGGATAATCCCATGGTTTTGAGCCATGGTCGCTTGGGAAATTGGTTTGAAGGAAGCGCCTGTGCAGGATTGATTTCTGTATCAACCCAAGGATGACATGGAAGTGTTATTTTTATACATGTAATCTTCATGAATTTAAAGGACCTGTAACATTGTTTGGAAAACTTCGTCAGTTATATGATTAACTCTGACAAAATGGTCACTTGCACATTTTGCAGAATTAAGGGGCTAAACCATATCAACTCAGAATGAATATTGAAGAAATGGAAGAAGGCGAGAGAGTCTCCAGCTATGATAAAGAGGCCAAAGGATAGAATACTAGAGTTGTCAATGCAGAAACAAAATCCAACAGACACAAGGTCCAAGGAGAGAAAGAAAATTTGATAGAAATTGTAAGAAGCATGGAAATAGAAGTGCACAGCTATAGGGAAGACAATGAGATACGGATAAGAGATAAAAGTCAGATAAATGCTCGTGTGTTGCAGAGCTTGAATCAGTTGCAAGGTCAAGCAAAGCATGGCTCAATACAAGAGGAAGAAGGTAGGTATCATGAAATAAGAGAGAATCATGGAAAATATGGTTAATCCAGGAGTGCTAGAAGAGCTCATAGACACCACTCATCTCCTTACTCAACAAGAAATTTTATGCATCTGAATATTCCTTAAGCATTCCATAGGTGTCTCTTGTTAGGCACCAAAGAATGAGACATGAAGTAGACAGTTTGCAAGGAGAGATAAGGAAGCTCAAGCCACCATCCTTTGATTGTGAAAGGGAAAGGGAAGATGATCCTGAAGCATGGTTTCTTGGACTCAGGAGATATTTCCAATTGCATAACTATTCTTCAAATATAGAAGCCAAAATTGCCACCTACCACTTAAATGGGAAATTTTATATGTGGTGGGATCAACTGAAGAAAGTTGAGCATGTTAATGAGAATATGATTACTTAGAAGTAGTTCAAGAAGTATTTTTAGAAGGAGTACCTCTCAAATCATTTTTATGATAAGAAAATGCAGGAGTTATTTGAACTCAGGCTAGGAACCATGAATATGGTAGAATAATAGAATAAATTTTTGGGTTTGTTAAAGTATGTTGGGTTTATAAATGATGAAAAGGTAAAAATACAAAGGTTTTTAAGTCGATTGCCAACCTTTTATAAAGAAAAGATTCGGTATGATGAGCCCAAGAATTTTACTGAGACCATCAGGAAGGCCAAGTACTTGTATGAGAAAGGCCAGGGCAGAGAGTCTATGCATAAATATTTGAAGGATAAGAAGAAGGATATTTTTGATCAGAGGAATAAGTGATTCAAACCTCCTTTCAATAGAAATGAGCCTAATAAAAATCATCAAGATCAATATGCTAAGGATGAATCCAAGAAAGAAGATTCCTTGGGAAAAAGGGGAAGACCACCAATCCAATGTTGGGGATGCAAGGAAGATCACCTGTACAATGATTGCCCACACAGAAAGGAAAGAGTGAATATTGTGCACAACATCCAAGAGGCTACAACAGTCAAAGACATGGGAAGGATTTATGCATCCTTAGATGATCGATAAGAATAGTACTAGTCCAACATGATCGAGGTGGAAGGTAATATAATTAATCTGTCTGTTGTTATTTTAATTGATTCATGAGCAAGTAATTGTTACATTGATCCTAATATAGTGGATATATTACATTTGGAGAAAATTAATCTTGGGAAATCAAGTTTGGTTCAACTAGCCACCGGAACCAAAAGGAGAATCCATGATATGGTCAGAGGTTGTTCCATAAGTATTAATTTTTTGGTATGTTTTATATTCTTTGCATGTGTGTGTGTGGGCACGTCATATTCGACAATTACATCTGTCGATCCCAACTTCCTACGCTATTTGTGTTGTGTGTATCGAGTGCTTTCCTGGGGGGTCCCAAAGGGGGCCAGGTTTCCCCCCCCAATTTATGTGCAACTTTCAGCTCTAGGTGGTAGCTCGAAGTTGATGGGGTTTGGGGCAGTGCCCTGAAATTTTTTTGGGGCGTTTTTTTCTATTTTAGTGGATTTTTCTATTTTTAGCAGTTTTCTAAATTAATCCCCGATTAAGGGATTAGGGTTTTGGTAGCTACAGAATACCTAAAATATTGTATATATTGTATGGTGAATGGTGAAATTAATACAATGAAGAGTTGAAAGGTGAGGCACCAAGGAAGGATGGTTTTCTCCTAGTTAACAATTTCTGATGTAAATCTCTATGTACTATGTGTATGAGCCATTGATTAATTTATTTTTTTCTTCAGAATCTATATACATTGCTTTACTTCACAGGTTTAAAAATTGCATGTGGTATCAAAGCTCGTTTTTGGCTTCAAAGGGACACCTTTGATGCTGAGGGTTTGGTTCGGTCTTGATAGATCAAGTTTATCTTGGGTCTGTGATAAATCTAGGTTTAGTGGAATATTTTGTAGTGGTGATTCGAGTGTAGAAAGGGGAATGACGAGCTCTTCTAGAATCAAGATAGAGAATTTCAACGGTAAAAAAATTGAGCTATAGAAGCTCAATATGCAGGACCTTCTTGTAGAAAAAGAACAATGGATTGTTGTGGATCCTGATACACAACCTACTGGTACACAGTCTACTAGCACACAGTCTACTGGTACACAACCTACTAGTATACAAATTACTAGTACATGACCTACTGGTATGTCGAAGGAAGATTGGGGGAAGTTGGACAAAAGAAAAAGGAGTACTATTCGACTTTGCCTGGTAGGTTTGAAGTTGTTGAATGTCTTGAGAGAGTCTATAGCCAAGGAAATATGGGATACATTATGGAATTTGTGTCAATCAAATTCCCTCGTAAACAAGTTGTTTCTTCGAAAGAATTTTTATCATCTTAGGATGGAAGATGGAGATTCTATGACATAACATATAAATTCCTTTAATACTTTGGTAAGTCAACTAGTATTTGTTAATATTGCGATTGCAGAAGAAGATAAGTGTATTACTTTGTTATGTTCTTTTCCATACTCTTGGAATAATCTAGTTGTATCAATTGTTAGTACTACTTAATCTACATTGAAGTATGAGGATGTAGTTGCATACTTGTTATCTGAAGAGATGAGGTAGAAAAGCATGGATAGTCAGAGCACAGATGCTTTATTTGTAAGAGGTCGTACCCAAGACAAGAATCTTGGTAAGTCTTCCAGGGGGGAGATCTAAATCTATAGGTAGATCTAAGTCTTTAGGAAAATCTTTGAGGAAATGTTGGAAGTGTGGTAAAAAATGGAATTATAAGAAAGATTGCAAGTCTAAGAAGGTTGATAAACCAAAGGTATTTGATAATACCTCTTCCACAAAGGCGAAAACCTCCACTGAAGAAGGAGGTGATGTTTACCTGGAATCTACAAGTATGCATGTAGATCATGGTGTATGGTTAAATTACTCAGGTGTGTCATATCATATGACTCATCACAAGAAGTGGTTCTGTGAATATGAAAAATATGATGGTGGTGATGTATTCCTAGGAGATAACTCGAAAACCAAAATCATGGGACATGGAAGGGTTAAGTTGTTTTTAAAATATGGAAGGATTAGAACTCTCCCTGGGGTTCTTCACATTACAAAAATAGCCAGGAGCCTAATATCTACAACCAAGTCGGATGATGCAGGAGTGGATACTGTATTGGGAAAGGGAACTTGCAAGATGGTATGAGGAGAAATGGAATTGATGAGGGGAGTTGGGTGTGGAACTCTGTACAAGTTGCTGGGAAGAACTTATACTAATGGTGTAACACTTCTGTTGTCCATGAGCAGAGAAATAAATAAGACAAGACCAATAGTATCCCTGGAAATAAGACCATGCGGTGGCATCAAAGACTAGGGCATATTGGAGAAAAGGGCCTTCGAACACTACACGGTAAAGGTATGGTTGAAGGTATGTCTAATTTCACTCTGGATTTTTATTTCTGTGAACATTGCATATATGGTAAACAAAATCGAGTAAGATTCCCATCTAGTGCTAAAAGAGCAAAGGGGATCTTAGAGTTGATACACAATGATGTGTTTGGACCTGTGACTGCTCCATCACTAGTAAATCTATGTATTATGTTTCATTCATAGATGATTTCTCAAGGAACACATGGATTTATTTTCTTAGAAAGAAATATGAGGTATTTGATAAATTTAAAGAGTTTAAGGCTCTGGTAGAAAATCAAAAAGAGAAGAAAATAAAGGTAATGAGGACAAATAATGGTGGAGAATTCTGTAGAAATGGATTCGAAGAATTCTATAAGAAATGTGGTATAACAAGGAAAAAGACTACTCCATACACACCTCAACAGAATAGAGTTGTAGAAAGGATAAACATGACATTGATGGAAAAATCAAGGAGCATTCTTAGTGGTGCCAAGTTAGGACAGGAATTCTAGGCAGAGGTAGTGGGTACATCATGTTACCTGGTCAATCAATCACCCTCATTAGCACATGATGATAAAAATCCACATGAGGTATGGATTGGTAAGAAACCCTCTCTTTAACATCTTATAGTGTTTGGTTGTGATGCTTATGTACATGTTCCAAAGGAAAATAGGAGTAAGATGGATAATAAATTTGAAAAGTGTATCTTTATGGGTTATAAAGATGGTGTGAAAGGTTATAATATTTGGAACCTAGAAACTAAGAAGACTATTTACAGACAGGATGTTTTTAGAGAGGTAAAATATGTTTCCAAACAAGAATTCCTACCAAGGCAATAAGAACCTGAGAAAATAGAGTTTGTGTTGGATGATGCAAAATCTGAATCATCTGAAGAAGATGAAGCAAAAGAAGAAGAACCTCATACCTCGGTATCGAAGAGATCAGTGATGGAAAGAAGGCAACTGGAAATGTACAATCCACCTAATTTTTGTTCTAATTTTTCTTTATCTATTACTGATGATGATCCCAAAACTGTCAGGGAAGCAATGAATTCAAAGGATAGTAAAATATGGAAGAAGGCCATGGTTGAAGAAATGGATACCTTGGATAAGAATGAGGCATGGGATATAGTTGAGTTTCCAGCTGAAAGAAAATATGTTGGTAGAAAATGGTTTTTTAAGAAGAAGTTTAATGCAGAAGGAAAAGTGGAGAAATAAAAATCTCGGTTAGTAGAAAAAGGTTATTCCTAGGTAGAGGGAATTGACTTTGGTAAGATTTTTTCTCTTGTTTCCAAGTTAAATTCTATTAGATTTATTTTATCTATTGTTGTTTCTTTTGATATTGAAGTGGAACAGATGGATGTGAAGACAACATTCCTACATGGGGATCTGGAAGAAGAAATCTACATGAAGTAGCTATAAGGATTTGTAGTGAAGGGAAATAAAGAGTTGGTCTGTAAGCTAAACAAGTCACTATATGGTCTGAAGAAATCACCTAGGATGTGGTACCAAAAGTTTGACACATACTTCCTTGGATTGGGATTTGTGAGAAGCAGGGTTGATCACTGTGTATATTCCAAGAAGGCTGGTAATCACTTCATTTATGTAGTATTGTATGTTGATGGCATTTTGTTGGTAGGAAATAACATGGATGTTATCAAGGAGGTGAAATCACAACTATCCTCCAAATTTGACATGAAGGATATCGATGCTGCTAACTTCATTATGGGAATGGAGATTAAAAGAGATCACGAAAACAAGAAACTCTAGTTGAATCAAAGAAAATATGTTGAGACGATATTGCAGAGGTTTAATATGTATGGAAGTAAACTGGTCAAGGTTCCTATTCCTATAGGTGTAAAGTTATTTGCAGATCATTGTCCCAAGAGATAGGAAGAAGCAGAGGACATGTCCCATGTTTCGTATGCTAGTGCAGTTGGCAGTTTCATGTATGCAATGGTCTGTACTAGACTGGACATTGCATATGCATTGGGAGTTTTGAGGAGGTATATGTCAAAACCAGGGAAGGAGCATTAGACAACAGTAAAGAGGGTCCTCAGGTATTTGCGTGGCACTACCAATTATGGATTGTGCTACCAAGGAAGAATAGGATTAGACAAAGTGGTGGACATACATGGGCTTGTTGATGCATATTGGGAAGGAGATCTAGATCACAAAATATCCACAAGTGGGTATGTGTTTAACCTATTCGGAGGAGAAATAAGTTGCATGAGAAAAATACAGGTTGTAGTGGCACTCTCAACTACAAAAGTTAAATACATGGCAGCCACTCATGCAAGAAAGGAAGCAATATGGTTACAAATATTGTGTTTAGGTATTGAGTTGGTACAAAAAGCAGTGAGATTTGAGTGTGACAGTCAGAGTGAAATCTTCCTAGCAAGGAACCCTGCTTATCATTCAAAGACAAAGCATATTGATGTTCAATATCACTTTGTGAGAGACATGGTTGAATAAAATAAGGTGTTGCTAGAAAAGGTTGACACTTTGAAGAATGTTGTAGATTCATTGAAAAAGTCTGTGAGCACAAAGAAGTTATCCTAGTGTAGAGTAACAATGGGCATTGTTGCCTTGGATTGTTGTCTATGTAATATTGTGAACCCCTGTATGCAAAGAAAACAACAAGTGGGAGAATTTTGGGTATTTTTTATATTATTTTCATGTGTGTGTGTGGGCACGTCAGATCCGACAACTGTGTTTGATGATCCCAAATTGTTTTTGGGTGTTTTTTGCTATTTTAGCAGATTTTTCTATTTTTAGCAGTTTTCTAAATTAATCCTAGATTAATGGATTAGGGTTATGGTAGCTACGGAATACCTAAAATATTGTATATATTGTATGGTGAATGGTGAAATTATTACAATTAAGAGTTGAAAGGTGTGCCACCAAGGAAGGATGGTTTTCTCTCGGTTAAGGGTTTCCAGTGTAAATCTTTGTGTACTATGTGTATGAGCCATTGATTAATTTATGTTTTTCTTAAGAATATGTATGCATTTCTTTACTTCACAGGTTTAAAAATTACATTAATGGTGGGAATACCAGTGCTGATCTAAATATCATACCATTAGGGTCTTATGATATTCTAATTGGAATGGATTTGTTGGACAAGCATCATGATGTCCTAGATTGTCATAGAAATATATTTACATGTCTTGATGGAGATCGAAACCAAAGAACTGTGAAATGTGTACCAAGACACATATCTATAAGAGATATTTCATCCTTACAGCTAAAGAGATGTTTCAGAAAAGGGTGTCAATTGTATGCAACCCATATGGAGGAGCCGGAAAAGACAAAGGGGCCAAGCCTTGAATATTTATCGGTACTACAAGAACTTGAATATGTATTCCAAGAAATACCAGGGTTATCGCTGAAAATGGAAATATATTTCTCTATTGATTTGGTGCCAAGAGTTGCCTCGATGTCAAAAACACCTTACAGAATGAGCAAACCAAAGTTAAAAGAATTACAAATGCAGTTGGAGGAATTACTAAAGAAAGGGTACATACGCCCAAGTGTTTCACCTTGGGGAGCGCCAATACTCTTTTTCAAAAAGAAAGATGGAACCTTGAGGCTTTGTATTGACTTTCGACAAATGAATAAGTCTACTACAAAGAACAAGTATCATTTTAACAAAATTGATGACCTCTTTGATTAGCTAAGAGGAGCAAAGATATTTTCAAATATATACTTGAGATTGGGATACCATCAAGTAAGAATCAAATAAGAAGATATCCATAAGAAAAAATTTAGAACCTGGTATGGACATTATGAATTTGTAGTGGTGCCATTTGGATTGTCCAATGCACCAACTGTATTTATGTTCTTAATGAATGGCACATTTATAAATTACTTGGATAAGTTTGTCACAGTATTCTTGGATGACATACTTGTCTACTTTAAGTCTGAAGAGGATCATGAACATCACCTAAGATTGGTATTGCAAGTGCTAAGGGAACATCAGTTGTATGCCAAGCTGAGTAAGTGTTAATTTTTATCAAGAACATATCCATTACTTGTGGCACATTATTTTAGAACAGGGTATAACAGTGGATCTAAAGAATATTGAAGCCATTAGAGGATGGCCAGTGCCCATGAATGTTTCATAAGTCAGATGTTTTATGGGGTTAGCTGGTTACTACAAAAGGTTTATAGATGGGTTCTGTAAAATCGTTCATCCCATCACTTCTTTGCAAAGGAAGGGAATTAAATTTGAATGGACAAATTTAATGTGAAGATAACTTTAATTTGTTGAAGGAGTTACTCATTAGTGCACCTGTGCTAAAAATTGTTGACCCAAATGAAATTTTTGTGGTATGTACAAATGCATGCAAGGAAGGACTTGGTAGACTCCTCACTCAAAATGGACATGCCATTTTTTATGAGTCTATAAATATTAAGTAGCATGAGAGGAACTATGCCACACATGACTTGGATCTTGCTGCCATTGTTCACGCATTAAGGATGTGGAGGAATTATCTCATGGGAAAGAGATTTGAATTAAGAACATACCACAATGGTCTGAAGTATCCTTTTAAAAAACCAACTTTGAATGTCATGCAAACAAGATGGATTGAATTTTTAAGTGAATACAACTTTGATATCAAGCATATCAAAGGAAAAGAAGATAAAGTTGTTGATGCACTTAGTAGGAGAGTGCATCTCATGCATGCTACGACTATTAGTATGCATCAGTCAAACTTGAAGGGCATAATTTTGGATGTTTTTGTTACAAATCAACATTACCTATATGTAAAGGAAATCTTGCAGCAAGAGAATGTAAAAAAAAAATGAAAGAGTATGAGATAAAATAATATGGACTACTTATGCATAAAAATAGAATTTATGTTCCTAGTTCCAGAGAACTTAGGAATTTGGTATTAAAGGAAATGCATAATGTTCCATATGCTGGATATCCTAGTTACCAGAAAAACAATTAAAGAAGTAAGAAGCCAATTCTTTTGGTTAGGGATGAAAAGGGATGTTGCTGATTACATCACCATATGTATGGAATGTCAGAGAGTAAAGGATGAGCATAGACACCCAATAGGTTTGATACAACCATTACCAATTCCAGAGAAGAAATGAGAAGTGATAGCCATTGATTTTATAAAAACTTTTCCAAGGACAACAAGGCAACGTGATTCAATCATGGCAGTGGTAGATAAATTGACCAAGGTTTCTCATTTTGTTCCTGTTAAAACAACTCATACAACAACAAATATTGAAGAAATTTACATGAGGGAAATTGCTAGGTTTCATGGGATACCTAGGACAATTGTCTCAGATAGAGACACTCAGTTTACTTCAAATTTATGGAAGAGATTATTTAAAGGATTTGGTACAAATATGAAATTTATCACATCATACCATCTGTAGTTAGATGGGAAGACAAAGAGGGTCAACTGAGTAATTGAAGACATGTTAAGAATGTATGTGATGGATAATCCATCTAAGTGGTAAGATTACTTGCACTTGTTTGAGTTTGCCTATAATAATGGGTATCAAGCTTCATTGAATATGAGCCCATTTGAAGCCTTGCATGGTAGAAAATTTAGTATTCCAGTAAGCAGGGACAACCCAATAGATAGAGTGGTACTTGGGCCAGAGTTACTCAAGAAGATGGAAGACCAAATGGTTAAGATTAAGTAAAATTTAAAGGAAACTCGAGATAGACAGAAGGTTTATGCCAACAAGAATAGGACATCAAGAGAATTTAATGTATGGGAGCATGTGCTTTTGAAATTAAAGCCCAAGAAGATCTCTTTGAAGTTGGGTAGTTGTACAAAGCTAATAGCCAGATTCTGTGGTCCATTTGAGATATTGGATAGAATAGGGAGAGTTGCATACATGCTTGCATTTCCTTCTTCCATGAATGTGCATAATGTATTTCATGTCTCTTTTCTAAATAAATATGTACATGATCCTAACCATGTTATTGATTGACATTTGATTCAGGTAGAGACAGAGGGAGACTTTCAAGTCCAACCAATGCGAATATTGGACATAAAAGTCAAAATGCTTCAAAATCAAGTTATAGAGATGGTAAAAGTTAAGTGGACTTGCTATGGTCCTGAAGATGCTACCTGGGAGCATGAATATTCCATGCGAGAAGAGTACCCTCAACTTTTGAATAAATTTTGGAATTTTGATTCTTGTTTTGTATATGCACTGAGGATAGTGCCAAAATAAGGGGGAGGGAATGTAACACCCTGGGTTTTGAGCCCCCATATTAAATAATGTATTGTTACATTGCTGAGAGGCTAGAGTGCCCAAAAAATTATTAAAAGGCTAGTGTTCCTAAGAAATGTAATGTGTGAACATTATTAATATTAAATACATCATTGGTTGCTAGACATACAAGGACTAGAGTTATAGGGGGATATGACTCCACAAGAGAGGGGAATTGAGGGGATACATGTTTATTTCATTTTTTAACTACCCATTTTGTTTAATGGGTGGAGGTGAATTAGTTACGTAATCTCTTGGGGAAAGTCCAAGAGGTTCTTGATACCCATAAATTACAAAAACTCATCCCTGGTCTGTGGAAGGGGTTCTCCCGTTGGCCTATTCTCTCATTTGTTTTGGTCATTCACTCACTCTCTTTCCCATCCCCATTTCGGTGTGGTTGTTGTTCGCCTCACGCGTTCGTTCACCCGTTTTGTTCATTGTTCATCCTCTCTCATGGAGTCTGCACTCCATTCACTCCTTCACTCACTCATCTTTCTAGATTCATGTTTGGCTTTGGAAAGAAAATCATACCATTGAAGAACAACCACGGTTTTGTTGGCTGTAGATATTGTTGGTGTAATCCAACCATGATTTGAGACCTTCATGTCTGAGATTCTTGGCTTCTGTCCAACCTTTCTCCCAGCTCCGAGTCTTGAGAGTCCCGCCATGGAGACTTTGGACCAACTACACTTGAGCCCTGAAAGGAGAATGAATTCTTTAGGGACTACATGGCAGAGAAGGGTGGTGGTCCATATTCTTGGGTGGTGTAGGTTGGGTAGAAGAGAGTTGGGTACTTGAATTGTTGTAATTGTTGGAGAAGCCTCTGAGAGCTTGAGTGATGACCAGTTTGGGAAGCCAAGTAACACTATAGAACCATCCTTGTGGAATCATAGTCCTGGATTGGGGTGACATTATTGTTGAGACTTGTAACAACAATGTCTACGGTTGGGTGGAATGTCCTCAGTCTACAACGAATTGGTGTCTTATTTTATAAAATATAAGTTCTCTCTATTATGGTATTAATTACCTATGTATGAATTATTTTCAATGTGTATTTATTTATCGTTGAATTCAATATGTTTAGAGTATGCATGCTTCATTGTTTATATTCTTAGAATAAATCTTGATCAATGCATGTGAGTCTTTCATGCATTCCTTGCTAGGAAAAACAAGAGCATGGATTGAATTAGTCCAGTGAAGGGACTTGTAGCTAAAATTCACGACCTGTGGATGGATGGGTGTGTTACACAGGGTTTAAGTTACTCTTGGTAAAACTCATACCCTAACTCTATCATCATTTTTTTATATACAATTTTTGGCTCCCTTCTATGATGGTTGTGCATCAATGTAGATGTACTCAACCAAACTAGCAGGGTTTATCCCGAATCAACCGTTTGAATATCCTTGTAAGTATTCTTTACTTTAAATGTTTTTCTTTCTAATTGCATTGAATTTCCTTACCCAAGTTCCATACTAAATTCTACGTTTGAAAGCCTTGTTGCCAGGTGTTGGTTATGTCTTCTCTCTTAGGGAATTCATCCTTCGATAGGTAATTCAGTTTCTATAATAGACCCTAGCAAGGGATGAGGGACGAATACCGCTATTTTTGTTCAAAATAGTTGGGTGGTTACCTATCGTAGTTTTGTCAACCCCAGTTAATTTGGTCTATTTAAACAATAAGAAGTCTAATTTGTCATTTTCTCTGTATTCCGCTTGCAAAGGTCCTACATAAGTTTAGTCGCATATGAGGTTTTTGTTATTTTTGTTGAAATCTAAACTATGAATGGGATATTTCCTCGTGTATATTCAAAGGGTTTTCACCCCCATTTATTAATAAAGTCAAGTTGAAATAGTTGTAGTTGTGTTAAATATTTATTAATGGAATTTCCTTTTTTTCTTCAGTTTATGGTTGTGAATGGTTTCGAGCCTTACTTTCCATGCTCACATGATTTTTTTCTTAGTTTCCTTCTTGTTTTAAAATGGTTAAAGAACCTATCAGACTAGTTTCCTTATAAAACTTGTTGCTACATATTTAACTTGTTACTATCTTGTTGTACTATTCGACACCCTTAACCTTCTGTATATATTCTAGATTTTCTCCACATGAATAAAATTATCGTTTAGAATCTACCATGTTGGTTGTATTTCAATTTATATTGTATTCCTCTGTACTACAACTCTACTAATTCTATAATCATGCTTCCTGCATTTAAATCTAGTTATGGATATAATCATTGCTTTCTAATATTTATCATGAAAAACATATAATGGAATGTAACAAGAGAGAACCTCTAATCTCTAGGTAGATTGCAAGAAATAATAATTTATCCATAAATTTCAATTTGAACAACAATTTAACCTAAATAGAATATCCAAAATTTTCATTTGAACATTATTTTAACTAGAATAGAATATCCATAGATTACGAATTGTAATTTAATCTAGAATATAATTGAAGAAAAACCTGTAACTGATATTTCTTTAGGGAAAAAAAACCTCAAGTGGGGCGTTCCTCCCAACCTTAGATCATAGCTTCCACTTATTCCCATTCTTTCACCCCCAAGCTAAATCCAGATCCAATAATCTAACCAAGTGACTCGTTACAGTTCATAGGGCTACAAGCATTACATGAGGATTTCTATGTCATGGAAATTTTTCTCAGATTTCTCATCTGCTTCAGAATGACGTCCCATTATCTTTGTTCTCTTTTCTTTTATAAGATTTTACTAGGAATTTGACACATGTACAAGTCTCCTTCTCATTGATCACCTGCCAATTTTATTTTTACACATGTTCCTAAAATCCTGAGATTTTGTCTCACTTTAGTTGAGTTAACTCAACAAATCTTCACCACTTGTCCCCTTTCTGCTGTCACTTGGTGGTTTGTATTTTGGATTAATGGATTCTCTCTTATAACAGTCTTATTGGCATAAGGGTAGAACCAGGGTTCAACTCTAATAGCGCAACAACAATCCCTAACTACTGGCTCTTTCGGCAACACCTGCGAAGTAGATGAAGTGTCACCTGAAGTAGCAATAGGGGGTTGCAGGAAACAAGTGTCTAAAACCAGAGGGAATGAAAGTGGAATCAAGGAAACCACATACGGATATCAGATTATTCTTTTCAAACATAAACCTACTTCGCATAGTTATATATCATATCTAACATACTAATGCATCATTAAAGTAACAGAAGTAAAGAAAACAACATCAATCACTCACGACACAATATATACGTGGTTCACCCTCTCCCTAGGGCTACATCCACATAACTGTTCTTTATAATATATTAGGTGAAATATTACAGTTCTATATATGCTCTTAGATTGCATATATTCTCTCCTTCTCTCTTCTCTCTATCTCCCTTCCCTGTGCACCCAGCTGCAGGGTTGATCTTCGCACCCAAATGTAGATCTTACCATACCGAATGCTCTGACAACACAATACTACAATACATCTCTCTCTACATTAACAAAAACCAACTGGGGACCAACCCATCCCATGTACTCTTGACTATTATTTATACATTACAATAGCTCACCGATAGCTTTTGGTCAAAGCCTAGGTGTCAAAACCCTAGACACCAAAAGCTAGGTTTCTAAAACCCTAGGTAAACTTGATCCGCATTTTCAGGGCTTCACCGACCTATCTTTCCTTCCTTCCTGCGACGTTATCCAAAGAATCTATCGATGTATTTTTATCCTTGTGGAGTTTTCCATGATCCACCTTCCTTGTTGATCTATCTTCCTTGATCTCCTCATCCAAGGAATTTCTCTCTCGAACTTCGCTCCATATTTTTTTCTTCTTTAACCATTTCGACCTGATCTCAGTCAACCTTCCTTTCGTGCAGTTTTTGTTTCGCCTTTTCTTTCGTAATATTTTCTTTATTCCATAACCAAGGGCCAACGGGCCCCCAACACTCACCTATGACTCATCCTGAGGCACTCTGATCTGAATCTTCTGCTGTACCTCGACTTCAGACTACACAACGCAGCTTGGGATTTCTGCTTTATTCCTCCACCCTTTGTGCAGACTGTCTTTCGTGTGTCTGGTACACAATATCAACTGCACCTAGTACCTAGACCCTTCTCCTTATGTTTTTATCGAGAGCTGTGAGGCAACTGGTTGTCATAGTACAATTTCAACCGACTCCCATTCAACAATCCTTCTTTCCACTCCCCATTCAAAGTCTTCATCTATGCAAATCCTCCTTCTATAACATAGGCAACCTCATATGGCCCCAGCCAATGTGTTCTAAACTTCCCCGGATGCTTCATGAACTTGCTATCATATACCAATACCAGATCTCATTGCTTAAATGATTTCTTCTTGATATGCCTGTCATGGTAGGCCTTTTCTCATTCCTTTTGAACCTGCTGATGAAATCCTACAATAAATTTGTCTTCTTCTAGTTCGACCAACTATGTGAGCCTCTCTGGAACAACGACAGTGTCATCCATATCTGTAAAGGCTATAATTCTTAATCTAGGAACTAAATATTCCATGGGTACAACTACTTCTAGGCCATAGACCAACTTAAAGGGAGTTTTGTAATGGCTCTAACTTAATTATAACAACCATTAAATTAGAACATCACAGTAAAATTTAATAATTACTACATCTAGCACATTTAAAATCTATTTTTTCATAGTAATACAATTTAATAACAATTTACTTCAAAATAATTCATAACTCTAACCTGAACCTGATGCTCTCGCTTGCTTCCTTAGCTTGAATCTGATGCTGCTCTTTAGGACACCCCAAAACCAACCTCCCTGCCGACTAGTAGCGCCTAGCCCTAGGATATCAATGGATATCCTAGCCCTCCGAGCCCAAAACCTCCTCAGCCCCCCGGTGCACTGTAAATTCCACTGTAAATTCACTCTGTCCAATACTATCCAATACTCCAAGTTCTCCCCCAAAATCCTTTCTCCCCTCTCGTAAATGAATAATCCCCCTCTCCACTCCTTTCTCCCCCCCTTATTCCTCCTTCACCACCCCCTACATTAACTCCCACCTAACTCTTTATTACACCTTATCCATTCATTAATCCTCTTATCTCCTCGAGATCCTTATGTGATCCCTTCATGAATACGTAACTTGATTAAATGTTTTATTTTATTCTCCCTCTTTAATTTAA
>ML782518.1:645198-662877 GCA_009831015.1 Picea engelmannii | reverse complement strand
ATCAACATCGGGTGCCACACAACTTCCAAGTGGGCGACAAAGTGTGGCTGCATTTGCAAAAGGAGCGCCTCGCTGGACCCCACCGCAAGCTTCATCCACTTCGATATGGGCCGTACACCCTCACCAAGGCTATAGGGGAAAATACCTTTGAGCTCAACATTCCACCATTCCTTGGTCTACACCCAGTGTTCAATGTGGACTACCTTCGGCCCTACTTTCCACCTCTACTAGACACATCCAACATGGCAGAACAACTCACACCAACAGAGTTAAATCTAGACTGCATGGAACAAGCCAGAACTGATCAGATCATGGATACACAGATCAAGCACACCTAAAAACAAAGGATACCACTATATCGAGTTGTCAAAGCAGACCAACTCCTTCACCAAGGCAAATGGCTCACCAGGGACCAAGTTCAGCAGAAATTTCCTCATCTCATGGAGGAACTCAACACAATGGGGACCATTGCTTCCGAAGGGGGGAGGAATGATATAGGTGTATATTGGTGGCCACCCACCTATTCCACTTGGACCCCCACCATTGCTTCTCTCAGTTTTTCAGTTTTCGCACAATTTACTATTTTTAGCAGTTTTTTCAGGTCCTGAACTTCCGGGGCCATTTTGAGGCCCTAAATGATGTTTTTTTGGGTATGTTTCTCTCGCAAAATAACATCTAACAATGCTATTTTGTCTCGAGTGTTTTAGGCCTCAGATAGATCTTTCCAACGAGCTATCATACGCCTAAAACGGAGATCGTATGAAAAAGTTACGACCCCGGGAAGTTGATGCACCAACTTACCCAAACGGGGCCCACATGACTTTTGGCGCTTCATCTCCTAGGGTTAGGTTTTTGGATCTCTAGGACTTTTTGCATTCCCGTTTATTGTAAAAGGGCCTTCAGAGCCTCATTGTAATCATCTTCTCATGGATGCGAGTAGCGGCCACATCTCTTCTCAGAGATAAGCTACCAACGCCCTAGCTAGTTTATTTCCATTCTATCTGTAAGCATATTTCAGTCATTTTTTATTAATGAAATGAAGTCTTACTTCCATTGCATCTATGTGTTTATGTGTATTTCTGTATTTCATTATGTTCCTACATAAATCCGGATCACTAAAAAAAGTCCAATCATCGAAATATGCTTCCAGAAATTTATGTAAAAACTCCTTGAATGCTTCGACCACCACCCTAGAAATGATGGCTGGTGCATTCTTCAATCTAAAAGGCATCGCTGTGTATTGGTAGGATCCCCATTCTGTTGCAAACGTGGTCTTATGGTGATCTTCATTGGCAATCCTGAACTGATGGTATCCGGAAAATCCATCGATGAAGGAGTAGACTTCCTTTCCACCCATGTTATCTAACACTTCGTCAGTAAACGATGTAGGGAATCGATCATGTAGACATGCATCATTCAACTTCCTGATATCTACACAGATTCTAATCTCTCCTGTTTTCATATCTAGAACCACCATAGGGCTAATCCACTTTGATTATTCAATAGGTTCTATGATTCCTTCTTCCAACATTCTGTCTAATTCAATCTTCACTTTCTCCTTATATTTAGGGTTCAATATGTAGGGTCTTTGTTTAACTGTCCTTTCATCTGGTTTCAAGGGGATCTTCATCTCTCCCATGGGCCCTTTAATGCCTTTCATAGCAGTGAACTTGGTTGGAAACAAGTCTTGGTATTCATGCAGTAAATTTTTGATCTTATTAATAGTGGCATCATCCTAGTAATGTCCAACATTAGCAAGCTTAGGTGCTTGCTCTGTTCCAATATTAACTTTCTTGATTTTGATTGGTTGTCCAATAAAAGGTATTTCGACTCCTGGTCCTTCTATGTCTCTTTGTCCTTATGTTTCAGCGATGTTCACATTCCTAGGATCATCATCTTCATCAACGTTGATATTGTAACATCCTTGCAATATCTGAAGAGGTGCAGTCCATTCATCCTCTTCTTGCTCCATAGGGAGGCTAAGTGCCTCCTCAAAGAATCTCTATCTTACAACCTGTAAATCTTGATCTACCAGAGGGTGTTCACTTTCAAATAAAAATGTAGCTACAAAATTTTGAGTCATACCTTGCCAATCTCTAGTGGTGAGGCATAGTTCCTCTTCAAGGTACCAATTGATAGGCATTGTGTCTAGAGTATTGATGAATTTATGCACCCACTTCTCTTGAGGAATGTTTCTCCAGGCCTCCTCACAACCTCACACATGGTCTTTTAGACAAATTTGACTTGTGTACCTAACTTCACATGCTTCGACTTGTTCTGAAAATTGTGTTGTCATGAAAGTGTGACATTGTATCTAGTTTGTGATGTTCCTTTTATGTGTTCCCCACCATCTTACTGGAGTATCTTTCAAAGCCTCGTCTAGTGCCAACAATCTCTATTGTACTGGTATAGTTTCCTCAAATTCCAGTAAGAAAGTTTCTAAGTGATTCAAACCATCAAATGTGGGTAAATTACTTACTATTATGCTGATCTAGCGAACTTCTCTGGTCAGTATAGCACAAATCCATGTAGATACTTCATACATTTTGTTTTTCCAGTTCTCCAATGCTTCTTCTGAGTCTGATGAACATGCATTGTCACTTCTCTAGCTTAAATTCCCATCTGTTGTAGGATTAATGTAATCCTGCTATCTTGTTGTCAGTTTGTATATATTCTCAAACACATATGCGCGGTCTTCTTCTCTGATGGGTGTTGTGTATCTGGGACCTTCATGAGGATCCAAAGGTGTGATGACCCTAAGGCCATCACCTTCAAACATCATTCTTCTTTTCTTCAAGTCAACAACAATATAATTTTTGAAATCCTAATCAATTCCTAATAGCATGGGATAAGGACAACTATCATCGAATATCTCAATCACCTCGAATTCCACAAATGTTCTGACCCCATCGATGTCCACAGGGACATGTTGTAATCTTCTAAAGGGGCTCACAGCCTGTTGATTGGCCATCCTAAGCTTGATGGGGGAATATATCAACTTAGGTTTTCCCATCAGTGCCCAGGTCTGCTTTATCATGACATTGACCTCTGACCCTAAGTTGAGGACCACATAATCTATATCATAATCTCTGATCTTAGCAGTCAGATGTAGCTCCTTATTTGTCCTTCTCTTTTTGGAAACTTGATGTACTACTCTACTCAGTAAGGGATCTACCTTTCCTAGATCATACTGTCTGATCAAGTTTTGTATCTCTTGTACATTGCTCTCATCCTTTATCAAATTAATGCAAGTGCATAAGAATTCCATGAGATTACTTACCTCTTTTCCTTCTCTGGACGAAGCAGTCTGATCAAATTCCAGAGGAATTCCACATTCTCTTAGTTCTGTTCAATCCTTTGATGAAGAATCTCAATCTCTCCCGAATTCTTTTCTTGCTTCCACAAATGTTTGTTTCTCTTTATTTGGATCAAACTCTTGTGTCTTCTCTGCAACTTTTCTAACTCCTGATTGTTCTGTAGTCTTCCCTAGAGTCACCATGTCTTCTCCTGTAGCAACGCCTCCTCTAGTGATAAAAACAACTCTAGGATCTTCTCCATGAGGTTCTACTGTGGTTAGTTGTACTTGTTGGTTTCCTCCTCGTCGTTCCTGAATTTTGGCTAACAATGCACGGCAATATTCTATGACATGTTCAAATGAGTTACAGTAACTGCAAGTGGTACAAGGGTTTTGAAAATCCCTTGCCAAATGACCTGGCTGTGCGCAGTTATAAAAAATTATCTGTCCTCGACCTCGACCCATACCTCCTCCTCGTCCTCTTCCTATGAATCCACCATGAGGGTTGAAGTTTCCTCTTCCTGGGGAGTTATACTGTGTAGTTTTCCATTCTTGCTATACTTTGCCTTGAATTTTTTAGATATCCCTTAATATTTCATGCAAGAGGTCATAAGCTCTAAAATCCTTCTCATCATGACCCACATATTTATAGAAAGTGTAGTAGAGGTTCGTAGGTGTCTGAACATACTTTTGCATATAATAGCATTCTCCAGGGCGATGTCTATTTCTACATACCCGCACCAAGGTAGAGTAACTTGCTTCAAAGGGCTCAGAACTCTAGAATCCAAGTATTCGTGAAATAGGGGAAAATGATCCTTGTCATGGCCTTCTGATTTGCATCTAATGCACCAGATGTCTTCTCTCTTATCTTTTCCCTTTTATTTTTTCATATCTTTGACTTGCAGTGATAAACTAGTTACATGACTCAAAATTTGACTCATACCTGAGCTGGATTCTTCCATAGGGGTTGATTCTATTTTCATGGTGATCTCCAACACCTGACCCTGCGAAGTAATCTTCTACTGCATCAGAGGGAATCTGATGTGTTGTAGGAGGAAAAAAATGAACCATTCATTGTTCTACTCATCTAGGATTTGAAAACTCAAATGACATGTCAAGGTATTAAACCTCTGATCAAACTCCCAAACAAGTTCAACTACTTTCTTCATTTCTTTCAACTTTGTGATGCATTGGGATTCCGACTTGGGTTTCTTGAATTCAACAATCAATGCAGTCTTAATCTCGTTCAGCGGTTTCGACTGGACAACTCCCTGGACGAACTTCATGTACGAGCTCAGTGAGTGATATCTCAAGGTAGTACTAAACTAAGCTCGTTTAACAACTTCATCAATGACATTATTAATACTCCATACAACTTCACATAGGAACCAGTGTTGGTCAGGATCTTTAGATCCATCTCCACTAAAGGTGGGTAACCTCATCTCATCTGTCATAGATCTTTCTAGGTTTACTAACTGAGTGTGCACTGAACCGCTTGTACCAGCTGTTTGAGTGCTCTGATAACTTAGGTTACTCTGGTTACTTAATGTTGTTAAAACAATAGGGGGCATAATAGCACTTACTTCAACTGTCTGCACAATCCCTGAAGTTTCTGACTCTTCTCGGTGAGGTTCTTCAGTCTTCTCTTATTCTTACCTAGAAAAATATGAATGTTCCTCGTTCAACAACTCTTCTTCTTCTCCACTATAGAACCCTTCTTCCTGTGCTGGTGGTTCGTGACTCTGCTTGAACAAGTTCACCAAAGGAACTTCTCTGAAGGTTCTCCCACTGCACGTGTGTTTGACCTCTGTGTCACTATCCCTGTCTAAATTCTTGAACATTAGCTTTTTCAATCTGACCCACTACTATATCTTCAAGATGTTATTCTCATGCAATAGAATCTTGATCTTGAACTTCAAGAAGTGTACAAATTTTCCTCTAGGTCCCTTAAAGAAATATCTGTCTCCTTGGCTATATGATTCTAACTTATCAATAGAAAAAATTGTGATATACCCTCCGATGGTACTATCAAACTAGTGATCTACTGCTCTTGACACAGTGTTATCAACTCTCTTGACCTTCTTGATCAATGTCGCCATCCAAACCATAGGTGGTCTAGATCTGATCTCAAACTAGGTATCTGCTAATCTGGCCATCCACTCGTATATCTCGTTATGAATCCCTTCAAAGAAAATATCGTGTATATCAGTAAATATATGCCTTCCCAACAAGTCTTCTGTGCTAATATTAGGGTTTTTATTCTGAGCTTCTACGAATAACTTCTCTTGTTCTTCTATCCACTTCTGAATCTCCATCTTTGATGGAAACCACCTTGACATTCCCTCAAGAGGATCCCGGTCTCAACAACAGAACCATTTGTTGGCACAAGGGTTGACCCATAGTTCAACTCTAATAGTGAACCAAAAATCCCTAACTACTGACCCTTTCGACAACACTTGCGAAGCAGATGAAGTCTCACCAAAAGTAGCAATAGGGGGTTGTAGGACACAGGTGTCTACAACTAGAGGGAATGCAAGTGGAATCATGGCAACCACATACGGAGATCAGATTATTCTTTTCAAGCATAAACCTACTTTGCATAATTATATATCATATCTAACATACTAATTCATCATCAAAGTAACAGAAGTAAATAACACAACATCAATAACTCACGACACAAGATATACGTGGTTCACCCTCTCCCTAGGGCTACGTCCACAAAACCGTGCTTTATAATATCTTAGGTGAAAGCTTATAGTTCTATTTGCGCTCTTAGATTGCAGATCTTCTCTCCTTATCTCTTCTCTCTATCTCCCTTCCCTGCACACCCAGCTAGAGGTTTAATCTTCACACCCAACTGAATATCTTACAATACCGAATGCTCTGACAGCACAATACTACAATACTTCTCTCTCTACATTAACAACAACCAAATCAGGACCAACCCATCCCAGGTCCTCTTGAACTTTATTTATACATTACAATAGCTCACCGATAGCCTTAGGCCGAGGCCTAGGTGTCAAAACCCTATATACCAAAACCCTAGGTGTCTAAAACCCTAGGTCAACTTGAACCACATTTTCAGGGCTTCGCCAACCTATCTTTTCTTCCTTCCCGCAAGGTTCTCCAAAGCATCTACCGGTGGCTTTTTCCACTTACTGAGTTGTCCACGATCCACCTTCCTTGTTGATTTGTCTTATAGATCTCCTTGTCCAACGACTTGCTCTCTCGAACTTCACTCAATCTTTTATGCTTCTTTAACCACTTTGACCTGATCTCAGTGAACCTTCCTTTCACGCAGTTCACGTTTTGCCTTTTTTTTTTTCGTAATATTCGCTTTCTTCCATAAACAAGGGCCAACAAGTCCCATTTAACATGTGATTACTATTTAATTAATAAATTAATAATTAAAACAATAATTTTTTGAGTTATCTCATTAGGATCCATAATGTGTTGATAACAAATAAAAATAATAATAAGTTTTCGATTTGAAATTTTGGGATATCACAATATTCTAGTTTTTCAGTAAAGGAGCCAAGAGAAGGGTTTTTGACCAACATAATGTGTCCGGGGTTTCATTGTTGAGAACAATAAAGTTGGAGATAATGCGTTTAATGTAGAGGTCCCATTCCTCAGCTTAGATCCCTTCTAGGCCTAAAAATGTTGTTGATTTCCACCAATTTCTTCCTCTTCACTGGGGAGAGCTAGTTTTTGCATCATTGAGAGAGAAAATATTTTGGGCCCTGAGGGTACGAAGAACTGAATCAAAGAATTAGAAATCGTTTCCTGTGCCAAGACAAGCATCTTCACTTAGTCTGACTTGTTTTCCATTGCCTATTTTCCAACATGTATAGGAACCTACCAGTGGAAAAGAATACACTAAGGCCTTCCAAAAAATAGATCCCTTTGGGTATTTTCGGGGAAGATGACACCAATAAAAAATGGTAAATTTGGGAAAGTATTTTGATATCATTATTCTTATAAAAAGGGAGGATCCTTGGGTAATCTTGCAGAGAATGTGACCAACAAAGGCCTCGGCGAAGACATGGATGTTTTTTATACCCTAGTCATCGAGCTCTTGGGAGAGACTATCTTGCGCCATTTGGGAAGGGGGATTCCACCAATTTTTCGTTGGCCAAACAACACGTATTGGAAGATTATTTTACTTATTTTTTTAAGTATACCTTTAGGGATGGTCGCAATAGAGCACTAGTACACAATAATTCTTTGGATAACAACTTTGAGTAAAACCAAGAATTCCCCTCTGGAGAGAAGTCTATTAACCTAAATGGATACCCTTGATTCGTTATTCTATACTAACCACCCCCAATCCTGAAATTGATACTTGTATTATTTTAGAAAGAAAACCAATCATTTGAATCCTTCTTCCAAAGTCTTGATTAGTGCTAGACTGATATTATTGATATGGTGGGCTTCTTGATCTGAGAATAGAATAAGAGAAATACAAACTTCTCAAAATTAATCTCCATTCCATTAGATGAGCATAATAAGTCTAGGATTCCTTTGAGAGGGCCTATGTATCTTTCCAAACCAATCGTACAAAAAAAATGTCTTCAACAAAGAGAACGTGGGAAATCACTTCAGAAGTTGAGACCTTGACACCCTTGATTGAGCCTGAGATTTTTGCCTCATGAATCATAATGCTTAGGGATTATAAGATAACAAGGAATAGGAAAGGGGAAAGGGGAAAACCCTCTCTTAGACCCCGAGAATATTTGAATAATATTGAGGGAATCCCATTTATAAGAACTGCAAAGGAGGGTGGTTTAATACAACCCATTATCCAATTAACAACATGAAGAGACATACCTACTTGAATGAGCGTCAGCCTCAGAAAAATCCAGTTGACTCTATTGTAGGTTTTGGAGAGTTCTAGTTTGATGAGGATTACCTTAGAATTCAAGGTTTTGACTGAGTGGAAGACCTCTTATGCTACTAAAACTGTTTCATGAATTATTTGTTTCAGAGGAGACACAAATGTTAATCTGCAATGACTTTACTTAGAACCTCTCTTAGTCTCCTAGCTATTATTTTGGTCATGAATTTGTAAATCACATTACAACAAGAGATGGGCCTAAAGTTCCCAAAAGAAGACCCATATTTATTTTTGGGGATGATATATATAAAGGTAGATTTGAGGGATACAAGCATTTTGCCTGATCTTTGGGACTCTCTAACCACGAGGAGATTGTCTTGTTTGATAATCTCATAGAAGATTTGAAAAAATTCCATAGTGAATCCATTGAGGACATGGATCTTCCCATGTTGCATAGAGGAGAGGGTTTCCAGAACCTTCACCTCAAATACCTTCTCTTCAAGGGAACAATCCAATTATTCTATGATTATAGAGAGAAATTTTGAGACTACTCGAAGGATGTCCTAGATGGGACATCCTACCAGGGCTTTGAAAAGATTTTAGAAAAATTATCTTCGGCCTCATATTTTGCTTCAAAGGATCTCACCAAATAACCTTCTTCATTCTCAATTTCCCATATTGTATTAAGGTTCTTCCAAAAATTGTCAAATTGATGGAAGAATTGGTTTTTGTTATCTCCAGCTTGGAGCCAAAGGGATCTGCTACGTAGGCTCCATGTTTGTTCCTCCTCTTCCAATAAGGAGTGTCTAGTTGCTTCAAGAAATTTGAAATACTCTAACTTCATTTCACTAAGGGGATATTCATTCAAAGAGTGGTACAGAACCATTATCTTTTCCTCACACTAAGTCAGTTTATAAATTTTTCTCCTCTTATAGTCTTGTAACAACTGTTTGGTAGATTTTTTGACTCTAGAAATATTTTCAGCAAACAATTTCATCAGTGAATGAGGTTTTGAAGGGTCCATCTTGAGCCACAACTTTTTAACCATATCACATAAATCTTCTTCTTTTAGCGAGGCCCAGTTGAATTTTAAAGGGACATGAGGTGATTCCTTTCCTCCTTTCATTCTAAGAATGAAGGTTCGGTGTTCAGAAATGATCCCTTCTATTGTAGAATAATTGAACAAGATACCATAATCCATTAGGGCCTCCGAGACCAACTGGTGAGAGAATAAAAATTAAATAAAGAAACCCCTTTGGGGATCCTGTCTAAGGTTATCTCCCCATACTTTGTGATGAGACATGGTGAAATTCATGTCACCACCAACCACAATGTAAGGGTTACTAAATGCACTTGCATCTAGTAGGTCCTACCAATAAGAGACCATATTAGCATAAGGCTCATAAATTTTAACCCCTAAGAGGGAGAAATCGGTGTCCTTAGCATGAAGCTTGACTAAGATGGAGTTCCTAAAGAAGATGCATCTATGGATCTACAAGAAGGGTGCCAACTGGATATTAATCCCTCTTATTGGCCCTCTATATCAATGGTGTAGAAGGACCAATTCTTTAGCCTTGACTCCAAAGTTTCTTTGGCTACATCCACTAAGCATATAGTCTCCTGAATAAGAATAATGTGTGGATTAAGGCTTTGAATAAGACTTTTTATGGATTACTTCTTTCGGGCGCCCCCTAACCCTCTCGAATTGAATGACAGGAAAATAATTTGGGATGGTTTTTTATGGAACTCCCTGCTCTAAGGGCCCTATATATAGAGTCTTTATTGCCTTTTTGAATTTCCAACAAATCATTCTCATGCATATTTAGGAGGTGGGAATTCCATCCTACACGATTGGGAAGGCGAGAATTGAGGGCTAAGCCTCCTTTTGACAGGGGGATATCTTTCAGGGATCCTTGAGGGTGGAGGGAAAAACTTTTATTAGGTATGGGACTCGATTTATCCGTGGGGCCTTACTCCTTTTTTCTTCCAGGAGCAACAGGGGAATTGATCTACTCATACACGATGTCATGGGTGGAGGGAGGAGGGATGGGGGAGGCACCAGAGGAAGAGGCTTTTTTTTCAGGGTCTGAAAGAGGGAAATAAGGGAAAGGAGGAGAGGATGAAAGAATTGGGGGGACATGGTGGGGGAGAGGGGATAGGGTAAGGGATGACCACAAGCAGGGAGTGAGGGAGAGGGTCTTGAAAGGGGGAGGCAAGGGATGAGGGGAGGGAGGGGGACCAAAGAAACCCAACTCCATAGAAATAACATGAGAGAGAGTGGATAAATACATACGTTAATTTGTAGTAGCTTGCTCCAAAGATTGAAGAGGAAAAACCCGTCCAATCTCCATCACAGGAGGAGGAACCACATGATCCGCTTGAATCTATGTAGAGGGAGACCTTGTTTCCATGTTGTCGCCTCTTAGCCCTTTTTTCCACCATACATTAGGCTCAATTTGTAGATTTTAACCTTTTACAATATTTTACATCTCCTTGTTTTCAATAAAAGAACAAAAAATATACAATGACAAATACATACATTACACGAATATTTTTCCCCTGGAAACCCAAACCGGGAAAAATAGCATATTCTATATTCATTCACATCATACATTGTTTACAATATAATATAAATATAGGAGCCAGTGGCATCCAAAACCAGAATCCAATGACTTGGATTAGTCAACAACCCTAATTCCTTAACTGGAAATATAAAACCATCGACGAAAAACCATGTGTCGAAAAAATGCCCATAAATGGACACGGAAATCGTGGACTGCCCAAAAATGGACACAGAAACTAAGGAATTTTTTTTTCTAGGGGAGCTTCCCTTGAACTCTCACATAGGGGGATCTTCCCTGCACGCCTGATGCAACATAGAGATTAATTCTCATCGTGAAAATAATATAACACATATCCAACATTCTCCCCTTTGTTTTTTTCTTTGCATACAGCGGGTTACAGGGTTACATAGTCAACAATCCAGTGCAATAATTCCCATATATCCTATACACTAAGAGAACTTCTCAGTGCTCATATATTTTGTTAATGAATCTGCAACATTATTCAAAGTGTCCACCTTCATTAGAAACAACTTATTTTCTTCAACCATGTCTCTCACAAAGTGATATTGAACATCAATATGCTTCATCTTTGAATGATAAGCCAAGTTCTTCACCATAAACATTTCACTCTGACTGTCACAATATATCCTTACAACTTGTTGTACCAACCCAATACCTGAACACAATCTTTGTAACCATACTTCTTCCTTGCTTGCATGCATGGATGCCATGTATTCAACTGCTTTAGTTGAAAGTGCCACTACAAACTGTCTTTCTCTCATCCAACTGATTTCTCCTCCAAATAGTTTAAACACATACCCACTTGTAGATCTCCTATGATCCAAATATCCATCCCAACATGCATCCACAAATCCATGTATGTCTAACACTCTGTCCAATATTTGTCTTCCTTGGTAGCATAATACAAGCTATAAGTGCCACACAAATACCTAAAAACCCTCTTTAATTTTGTACAATGCTCCTTCCTTGGTTTTGACATATACCTGCTCAAAAGTCCCACTACATATGCAATGTCTAGTCTATTACAGACCATTGCATACATCAAAATTCTAATCACACTCACATATGTAAATGAGACATGTCCTCCTCCTCTTCCTTTGTCTTGGGACACTGATCCGAAGATAACTTTACACCTACATGAATAAGGACCCTGACTGATTTACATTCCCGCATATTAAACCTCTACAATATTGTCTCAACATATTTTCTCTGATTTAACCATAGTTTCCTATTTTTCCTATCTCTTTTAATTTCCATTCCCAAAATGAAATTTGCAACACCAATATCCTTCATGTAAAATTTAGAGGACAATTAAGTTTTCACATCTTGGATAATCTCCTTGTTTTTTCCTATAAACAACATGTCATCCACACACAAGACCAAATACACAAAGTGATCCTCTTTGCTTCTTGTGAAGCCACATCCCAACATATACGTATCAAAGTTTTTATACCCCATCATTGCTGATTTTTTAAAACCATACGAGGACATTTTCATCTTGCATACTAGCTCCTTCTATCCCTTCACAACAAAGCCTTTTGGCTACTTCATCTAGATTTCTTCTTCCAGATCCCCATGTAGGAAATTTGTCTTCACATCCATCGTTTCTACTTCAAAATAAAACAAAGAAACACTAGATAACATAAATATAATAGAACTTAACTTGGCAATAGGAGAAAAAATCTCACCAAAATCAATTCCCTCAACCTGGGAATAACCCTTTTCTACTAATCGAACTTTGTATTTCTCCACTTTTGCTTCGAAAATAAACTTATTTTTAAATACCCATTTGCTTCCAATGGTATTTCTTCCAGTCAACAAATCCACTAGATCCCAAGCCTCATTATTATCCAAGGCTGCCATTTCTTCAACCAGGGCCTTTTTCCAGAGTTTTCCATCTAAATCCATTGCCTCCCTAACAGTTCTAGGATCATCATCAGTAATAGAAAAATCAAAATTTGAACGAAAATCAGATGGTGTATACCTTTCCAGCAGCCTTTTTTCTTGCACCAATCTCCTCAATACTGGAGTATGAGGATCTTCTTCTTCTGGTTCTTGTTCTTTTGTAGAGTCTGATTCATCATCCTTTGGCTCGAACTCTATTTTCTCTAGTTCTTCCTTACTTGGTAGGACTTCCTATTTGAAAACATCCTTCATTTATCTAAATACCACATCTCGGCTATGAAAAACCTTCTTAGTTTCTGGGTTCCAAATTTTATAACCTTTGAGACCATATTTATACCCAATAAAGATACACTTTTCATCCTTCTTATCTAGCTTAATCTTGTTTTCCTTTGGAACATGAACATATGCCTCACAACCAAGTACCTTGAGATGTGTGAGAGAAGGTTTCTTACCAATCCATACCTCTTGTGGAGTCTTTTCATCCAGTGATAATGAGGGTAATATGTTGACCAGGTAACATGCAGTATCCACTGCCTCTGCCCATAATTCTTGTGCTAACTCGACAGCATTGAGCATGCACCTTTATTTTTCCATCAACGTCTTGTTCATCCTTTTTTAAACTCCATTCTTCTGAGGTGTATATGGATTATTATTATTCCTTTATATACCACACTTCTTACAGAAATATTCAAATTCATTCCCGCATAATTCTCCACCATTATATGTCCTCATCACCTTAATTGTTTTCTCTGTTTGATTCTCAACAAGAGACTTAAAATCTTTAAGCCTTCCAAAGACTTCATATTTCTTCTGAGGAAAGATATCCAATTATTCCTCGAGAAGTCATCTATAAATGAGACATAGTACACATATTTTCCCAATTATGGAGCCAACACAGGTCCAAACAAATCACTGTGCACTAGCTATAAAATTCCTTCTG
The DNA here is from genome assembly GCA_009831015.1 of Picea engelmannii. NCBI lineage: Eukaryota > Viridiplantae > Streptophyta > Pinopsida > Pinales > Pinaceae > Picea > Picea engelmannii. The sequence continues at coordinate 649,312 of ML782518.1, read as the reverse complement.
CCCTCGTTGCACTAGAGGGGAATCTTACTCGATTTTGCTTCCCATATACACAATGTTCACATAAATAAAAATCCAGAGAGAAGTTAGGCATACCATAAAACATACCTTTACTGTGTAGTAGTCGAAGACCCTTCTCTCCGATATGTCCCAGCCTTTGATGCCACAAAATAACTTTTTCTCCAGAGAATGTAGGAGTTTTTTCTTCTTTTGCTCCAATATCAGGAAAAATGGAACTATTACACCCATCACTAATAGTGATTCCTTGCATCTTATACAGAGTTACAATATGAACTCCCTTCAACAACACCATTTCTCCTCGAACCATCTTGCATGTTTCTTTTTCAAATACTGGTTTTATCTCTACATCGTCCATTTTTCTTACACAAATTAAATTTCTGGCCAATCCTGGGATGTGTAGAACACTATGAAATGTTCTAATCCTTCCATATATGAGCCTCAACTTGAATTTTCCTTGTCCTATGATTATGGTTGCCGAGTCATCACTTAGGAAACCATTACCTCCATCATACCTTTCATATTCACAAAACCACTCCCTATGGGGAGTCATATGAAAGGATGCACCTGAGTCAACAACCATGCCTCATGATCTACATGTATTCTTGAAAAATCCAAGTACACATCCCCTCCTTCTTCCTTGGAGTTATTTTCTTTTTTAGAGGGAGAACCTTCAAATCCCTTCACCTTCTCAACACTTTTGGATCTACATTTCTTCTTGAAGTGCCCTTCTTTTCCACATCTCCAACATACCTTTACAAACTTTCTGGGAGATTTATATCTACCCTTAGACTTAAATCTACCACTTGAGGAGTTAGATCTATTTCTTTCCTGGGAGCGTCCTCTTGCAAATAATGCATCTATGATCTATCCTTCCATGTTATTCCATCTCACCTCCTCTAATAACAAGGATGAGACCACATCCTCAAAAATCAAGGTAGTTGTATTACTACGTATAGACAAAACGAGACTATCCTGCGAGTCTGGTAAAAAGAACTGTAAACTAATACACTCATCTTCATCTGAAATTTTAATATCAACATATAACAACTGACTTACCACAGTATTGAAGGCGTTCAGATGCTCTGTCACCCAATCTCCATCTCTCATCCTCAGGTTATACAATGTTTTCCGAAGGAACAATTTATTTACCTGGGACTTATACTGATACAAGTTCCCCAACTTATACCATACTCCTTGGTTGTAGATTCCCCTGACACATTCAGTAATATTGAATATGAGAGACACAATCAGATTGTGTTCTTTGCCTTCCGATCCAACTTTTTCTAGTCATCTGTTGACAATCCTGTAGGTGCAGTACCTGGATCCCCCGTGACCCACTAATCTATATCTACCAACAATTCTTCCATCTTGAGCTTCCACAACTCAAAACTTTTCCCATTAAATTTCTCGATCTCTATTTTTTAGCTGCTCGTCATTTCTCTTCACCTAAAGAATCAATACCATATATATCCCATTGTAACAAATATTATCACAGTCCCGAGACAAACCCATGACTACAAAGGCATCCCCCTAAAGCCAATAATAGTTATGATACCAAATGTAGATTTTAACCTTGTATAATATTTTACTTCAAACAAATTTTCAGTAAAAGAATAGAAAATATACAATGGAAAATAAACACATTACACAGATATTTTTCCCCTCGAAACCCAAACTGGGAAAACCAACATATTTTATATTCATTCACATCATACATTGCTTACAATACAATATACATATAGGATCCAACGACATACAAAACCCTAATCCAATGAACTGGATTAGTCAAAAACCCTAATTTATTAACCGAAAATAGAAACCATCGACAAAAAACCATGTGTCAAAAAACCTCCCATAAATGGACATGAAAACCGAGGACTTCTAAAAAATGGACATGCAAACCGAGGAATTTTTTTTTTTGGGGGCGCTGCCCCCAAACTCCTACAACCCCCCTACGCGGCAGGAGCAATGTAGAAATTAATTCTTGGCGTCCAAAGAATATAACACATCCAACACACTTTTCAACAAACAAAAACATTTCTTGCACTGAGCTCGAGTATGGTTGATTTGATGGAAAGCATAACATTGAAATAGGATTTTCCAATAATCCACTTTCTGATGCCAAACCTAGTTTCCAAATACTAATTCCAGATTCCCCAAAAGGCCTTCATGCAAGTCCACTTCAATGTGGATCCAATCCCATCTCCAGTCTTTTTTTTTCTTCTAGTCGTGTTCGAGTTCCATTAGCTTGCCAAGTTTGTTTCCACTAGCGTCTAAGGCTTCACATGACCAAAAAATTAGGGGTAATCCAGGGATAATGGCCTATACGCACATGGTATTGACATGCTTACGTTTCACATCAAATTCAATCATCCATTTGCGCAGAACAAATTCTTGTTTAAGACCATGGGACAATCATCAACCGAGTGAAGGATGAAACAACACCAACCCCTAACCAGGATATGGAAGCTAGGGAAATACCCTAGGAGGGGTTTCTAGTTTAACTCTAACCACCTTCTTAGGGCTTCCACTCTCGATAGTTTACAAGAGAATCCACTCACCAAAGTTCGACCCTCAAAGTAAGTAACCTATGAAACTTGGATATCTCTACCTACCACCATATGGAAATTTCCTGACTTCTGCTTGATACAGTAGGGATTCTTCTTAGGGAGAGATGTGGCATAAGTAGGAGGGGATTGTTCGCCTGAAGAATAGTCATTGAGACTTGGAACAAGAATATGTGTAGAGAGCCTAGATAGGGACATCGAGAGGGGAGGAGAGGAAAATGGAGGAGACGAAGGATTGGGGCCATTTTTGAGGGGTGGGGATATCCTCAAGGGGGAGCATATCTCTGGAATTTGTGGGAGAATTTATTCCTAGAAAAAATGGAGGAGGGGTCGATACACCAGATGTGTTGCCTCGAATGAGGTTCTTATACTTGTTTGACATGAAAAAATTCCAACAGACTTATGGGCTATGCCCATAGTCTAGGGCTTCTTCCTCGTCAACATCCATCCACATGATTGAGATTTTCGAAATGCAGAAAAGATGGTAAGATGGATGATGGAGCAGGGTGAAAGAGGTCGAAAAGGGGAAGAAATTGGCTAGACAGGGAGGAGTGGAGGGTGAGGGATGGTATGAGCGAGACCTCGAGCCTCGCAAACCTGTGGACAAAAGTTAGATCTCCGTGTGGTCAATCTTTGGAGTTGGTATAAGAAGAAACTCCTCTTTGAGACTCTTTTTACACCTGTTATTCTTTATGGATGTGAAGTCTGGGGATGTGGTATCTCTCATGAATCCTAGAGAAATATAGATCAAATAAAAAATAATTTTATAACCTATAATCTCAAAATTAAAGGAAATATGCCCTATCCCATCCTCCTCTTAGAAACAAGCCTCTCCTCCATTGAGAGCATGACTATTACTAGATACCTAATGTATAAGAACAAATTAAATAACATGGAAGACAATAGGATTCCTAAAATTGCTTCAAATTCGAGTCGTAACGACCATCGACTCAAGGGATGATGGCATAAATATGCTCGATCTTGTCTAAAATATTGGGGAATCATGGAAGACACCATTTTTCAGAGTAAAGATACTATTAAAAATATCATCAAATCAAAATTTAAGGAGAAAATGTGGTGTGATAAAGAGTTAGAGGAAAAAACAAAATTAAGTTATTATAAGGATTTAATCAACCCTAATCTAGAAGATCAAAATTATCCATCTATTTTGACAAGTGTAAAGAAAAAAATAAGCATTGTTAAGATAAGAAAAAATTCTCATGAGCTCCATAATGAAACTAGGCGTTGGTCAATTCCTAAAATGCCATGGGATGAAAGAGTGTGTCACCTTTGTAACACTAAGAAGATTGAAGATGAAAAGCACTTTCTCTTAGGTTGTCCAACCTATACTGAGATTAGATCTTATTTTCAAAATATTTGTCACACTACCAACCTTCTTAACCTCTTAACTCAACAAAACTATGGTGATCTTGGAAAGCTTCTCTTAATGATTTTCGAGAACATAAACAAAATTCTAAAGAAAGACAAGTAATCTCTCTCTCTCTCTCTCTCTCTCTCTCTCTCTCTCT
>ML782518.1:625874-635923 GCA_009831015.1 Picea engelmannii | reverse complement strand
ATTAACCATTTCAAAAATTATGTGAAAATCATTAGTGACATATAAATTTGAAAATTATCAGTATTTGATGATTAAAAAGGAAAAAATGGGTAAATACCCGTCAAATTTAACCACTGAATAGAATAAAAAAAAAAAATCAAATGATATAATATAATTGATTGAAAATTATGACTGAAATGTACATAATGATTGTCACGGTCAACTATGTGCAAGGCCTTACGAGGATGATGTTGTGTTTATTAAGTTTTCTCAAGCGTTTAACTAAAACCTCTATTAAATTAAATCCATAGAAATTTGTTGAGTCCTTTGCATCAATTTTGGAGATTAGAATTGTCATGTAGGCTTTCAAACCCTATTTGTCACATCATATTTTTATGGAGAGGATAAATAATAAGAAATAACACTTTCAAGTTGTATGGTGCAAGCCGACATTTTTTTGGCATAGTCTAAATGTTTTCATTTTTTATCATTTACACTAATATCCTAGGTTGATGAAATTGTAATTTTTGGTTTCTTATATTGTATTTTTGAATGCATAAATAAATACAGTGCAATGAAAACTATTGAAACACTTTGATTATATAGATTTAACAATTCAAATCTATAATTCTAACAATTTGTAGTAGAATTTCATAACAAAATTAGGAAGAAAATATAACAAAAAATGATAAAGAAAATATAGAACTTTCATAATACTTTTTTGGAGGGTTCTCCTAGCCAACTTATTTCGAAAATGTATAACTTTCAATACCAACTTTTAAAATTGTATTGGGATTGTTCATTCCACATTGCATCTTTCCAATCTACGTGTTAATGGCATATTTCATTCCAGTTTTCATCTTTGAATTTAAGTTCTCTTATACCGATTATATATTTTAGTTTTTTATATTCTTTATGTACAAATGTCAATGCTTATTTTTATTGGTTTTCTTTTGTTAGGAAGTGGAAAGAAAAACATAACAAGATTCTAATAGAAAAGAATATAGAACCAACACTAAACTAGACATAATAACAATCACATGATTGACACAATGATTTATGTGGAAACTTAATACAGGAAAAAAACACAGGGAAATGATAATCGATATTCTTAGTATTCAAGGGAGAATTACAATAGCCAACACAGGCATACATCGATCCTCTCCTCTCTATGAAAAAACCACTCTCCACAGTATTTTATCTTTCTCACACAACCCTCACCTCTATGGGTATGCTCGTATATATAACATCTCTCAAACAACTAGACAAACTGATTATAATAAGATCCACCAACTACACAAACTATTCACTAAAAATTTCATTCATGCACATTCTAAATTTAGTTGATGTGCATGTGCATGCTACCACATGAGAAATTGGTTGGCATGTTTTCAACAATCTCCACCTTGAAAACAAGTTACCTGATATATCATGCCCAAATTAATTCATCACCTTTTCTGCAAGCCAAGAGAAGCCAAACACCATAACAACTTCTCTAACAAAATTGGTTTTGTAAACATGTCTGTAGAATTCACTTTTGTATGGACCTTTTCGAGAGCCACTCCCCCTTTATCAACACCATGTCTTACAAAATGTTATTTGATAGAAATATGTTTCTTCTTACTATGATAAGATAGTTTGCTAGCCAAATGAATAGAACTTTGACTATCGCAAATTACTTTCACCCTGTCTTGCATCCTTCCAAACTCACCCAACAAACCTTTTAACCAAATTGCCTCCTTGCATGCATGTGAAGAAGCCATATATTATGCCTCAGTAGTGGATAAAGAAACTACATTTTGAATCCTTTGTATCCAACTAATAGGTCCTCCTACAAGAGTAAAGACATATCCTGAAGTGGATCTCCTTTTGTCCAAGTCACTCGCAAAATATGAATCTACATAATCGCAAAATCAATCACTGGAACCATCATAGGTGATGGAATAATTACTTGTGCCTCTAAGATACCGAAGCGCACATTTCATTGCTTCCCAATGCTATTTACTTGGATTTTCCATGTATCTACTGAAAATACCAACTGCATGTGAAATATCTAGTCTAGTACTCACCATCACATACATCAAACTTCCTACTACATTTTCATATGGTACATGAGACATATAATCCTTTTCTTCATCATTACTAGGATGTAAACTTGAACACATCTTCAAAAGGGAATCCAAAGGGATTTGTATGGGTCTCACATTATTCATATTGAATCTCATAGGTATTTTCTCCACATAATTCTATTGTGATAACCACAACTTACCATTTTTCCTATCTTTGTGTATCTCCATGCCCAAGATTTGTTTTTCTTCTCCTAGATCTGTTAGAAAAACAAGATTGCGGAGAAATAAAATAAAAACAAATGCAGAAATAAAACACAGAAGATGCACAATACAATAGAGACAGAGATATACGTGGTTCACCTAGTTTGGGCTACATCCACCAAAGAAATTTGCAGGTCTTTCCTTATTATTATTGTAACAACCCTGGTTAAATATGTGCATAGGGATTATTAATTATAATTAATTTGATAATCTGACTGTCCTAATATGTTTAGTTAAACAATAATTATTTCTTAATAATATTATTTATTTATTTATTAATTACTTGATCATATTTTTCGATGATTAATTAATTAATTAATTGACTCATTAAATATTTGAGTAATGAATTAAAGGGGATTAATAATTTTAATTTATTTTATTAAATACTTTACATATGCAAGGGGGGAATGAAGCATTAAATTAAGGATAAGGTAATAAAGAAGGACATAAGGAAATTAAAGAAGGGGGATAAGGTAATAAAGGAGGAGATAAGGAAAATTAATGAAGGGGAGGAGAGTCGGTGAAGGGGTGATATGACGGAAGAGTCCTACGGNGGGGATTTTTTTTGTGGGAGGACAATATTTTTTTCTGTGGCATAGAGTTCTGTGGCATATTGTTTTGTTGGAGGAGTTTGATATCGGGAAATTTTGGGTGAACCATTGAAGAGGGCATCGAGTTGCTGGGGGTTTTGGGCACGGGGGCCAGGATTCCTTTCGGCATCCTGGAGCTAGGGAGCCGGACAGGCTGCTCCTAGTTGGTTGTGTGGTTAGTCGGTTTGGGTAGAGTTTGGTCAGTGCATCAGGCTGGGTAAGGCAACAGGGAAAGGACAACCATATCAGCGGGAATTAGCATCAGAAGGAGGTATTTTATTTATGAAATTTCTGAGTTATGTGATGACTATGTAAATTATTAGCATGTTGTTAGTAAATTTAATTCATGCTGTGGATAAATTAAATTTTCTGGTGAAAATTCTATGCTTATACGATGATTATTGAACTACTTAGGCATTGAAAGAAATTTATGTTTAACTATATGAAATTTTTAGGCTTGCATAAATTTAAGGTTCCTACACATGGTATCAGAGCCTTGGTTCAAAATATGGAGCCAAGGGCCTACCTACCTACCCAGAAATTTAAACAAACCCCACCGAGAATTTAAACACTTTTATTTAGTTATGGTGAAACCCTGAAACCCTTAATTAGATGAAAATCCAAGCTCCAGCTCCAATCCCACCTAACCTGCAAGCCAAGCCCACATTTTTTTTTTGTTAGATACAGATATATATATGTAAACAATACGTACATTGAAAATATAAATGGCATAATAATATACTTATTCAAGTGTTAAAAATAAATTTTAACACTTGCCTTGAATATACAAACCTATGTAAACGAATATATTTATATACATAGTCAAGGAATTTCTAAAACAGATTTATAAATAAACATTTTTGTAAACATATAAATATAAATATATATATATATATATTTCTCTCCTTCCCAAAGAGATATAGATATACGCAGGCACCTATTTCAGAGGGCTCGATATTTTTATACCAAGAGAAGCTAGATGCTCGAGGGAGATCTATATCCAAGAAAGGCGGGGTCCTGTGCTTTATTACTTATGTAAGGATAAGGAATGATTATATATATATAATAACCCAGATCTATTAGCTCTAGATCCAGGGTTGATTTGGATTTACGCAAATCTCAAACCGCCAATAAAATGTGTATAAGAAAATGCAGTACAATACATTTGACTTTTTATATACAATTCCTACCAACAAATTCTTGGTAACTGAAAATTCCGATAATACTAGCACATAATTGTTCAAAAGAACACTCAATCCTGTCAAACAACAAGAATAACAGACTAGATTGTGTTAGCATAATGCAAGTGCCATAGATTTAAATCTCATACATTGAAGGGTCATTCCGTAACCAAAAATTTCTCACATCATGCTTCCATATACATAGCTTCGTAATTGTTTTGAAGGTGATGGGATTGTTAATGCGTTCTTACCATAAACATATATGACTATTCCCACTCATGAATGTTTCGAATTTCACTACAGATAGCATGAAACTATGCTATATTATGACTATCTTTTACATCAAAGATCAATCCATAAGTATTAACGCAATGAGAGAATATAAAGAAAATAAAACGAGTACAAGGAGTCAAGAAGACAACATTTAGAGTGGATGGCACACTTTGTTCTATAAGGGCTTCACGGATACTCCCAAAATGCTGGGCAGCTAAAGAACAAACTTCAGTGTATGCTGACGTAGAGCTGTTGTTCCCAAATAATCCATTTGAGTTAGAATGTTTAGGCTCCTTGTTTTGACCTACACGAGCATTAGATACCAATGGAATTTTCCTCTTCCGCCCTCCTAATTCAACTCCAATCCCTGATACAATACACCCACTGGCAATTCCATATTCCTTTTTCTTTGCTGCACCAATCTCACCGCTTGGTTGATCCGGTGAAGGTGTCTCGGGGACAGTCATTTGACTTTCTCTAAGTGGATCTCTTGAATTATACCCTCTACTTAACTGATATCAACAACAAACTGATATTCTTGTAACAACATGTTGATCTATAGTACAAAAAATCTTCTAGAAATAACAACATTATGATAACAACAACAGATTTACCTGTAACAACTATAGATTCAGCTATGACAGCAATAGATTTAACTATGAAAAATGATAATTTAGAGCACGGACGAGACTAGGAGGGCGAGGAGGCGACCGTGGCGTCTTTCCCTAGTTTCCCAAGAACAAAGCCACATGGAGGGGGAGCCCGTGGGGTTAAGCCGGAGTGCTCTACGGGTTTTATAACAATCCAAAGACCAAAAGAGTATTAGACAGACCCAAAATCTCATATAGATCACAATCTAGCCAGAAAAAGTACATTTGCTGTTAATCACAATGTAAAAATCAATATCAGAAAGCAATTTTTTCTTTTATTGATAAATAAAAAATAAAAAAAAAACATGCAAGAAAAACGCCCAAGCGCCACCGCCATAGAAAAGTCCACAAAAAAAACAACCTCTGAAACGGTTCTGGCAACAACCAAGCACCTTCCATATAACAAAAATCCCTGTGTCAAACACCAAGCTGTTAAGGAGGAGGAGCCCATGATGAAGCCTTTGTGCAAAACACATTTGAAACAAAAAAATATATAAGCCAACGCCGAAACGCACAAGCGCCGAGTCGAACAAGCCACGGCCAAGAGAAGAGCCTGCAAGAGACATTTTCTCTTGCACTATATGTCAAGCTGAGCGAGCCGAGCACTCAGCCAAGCTAAGACCAAACTCCCAAGCACCGAGTTGAGAAGGAAAACCGTGTTCTGGAATTAGAAAACGCAGGAATGAATTCAGGGTTAGGGTTTGTTTAGGGTTTGTATAGCCTTCTATATTTTTACTATTATTTTATTTTAGGTTTGGACAACCGGGAAAAGAGGGAAGGGGGCACGTGGGCCTCATAAGAGGTCCCACGATGCCCCAGGGTTATTCAAGTTGTTTTTATTTATTTATTTGTTTTTATCTTTTTATTAAAATTAATTAAGATCCGTGTATACAGTTTTTTTTTATATAGATATTTGTATATATTTATATATTAGTAACATTCAAAACAAATGTAATTATAAAACATAAATTAATATTATTTGAAAATAACTTTTTATTTTATTTTTATATTTGTTTTTACATTTGTTTTCTTTTTAATAATATTTACTTATTTGAATTCATTAAAATAATATAAACTTAATTGAGTTAATTAGGCTTAATTAGTGTATAAGTAGAAAAAATTATAAAAGATTATTTGACTCCCCAAGAGTCGAACTCATGACCTCCAAGTAGCCCAAAGGCCCCACACATTCGCGCCAACCACTACACCACACTATGGGTCTTTAATTTAATAAGAAATTTAATAATGTATAAGGGTGATTAATTTAATAAAAAATTTCAAAGTATTGCGCCTGAGGCCGAATCTCCAAGTCCATGAGCTAAGAACCAAATCCCAGCACACAAGCACCAAGATTCAATGCATAGCCTCAGGCTCACTACATCATACGACCACCCACCACCTAAGCCTTAAGAAACAGCCAAACACCAATGCGCCATACATGAGTCTTTACAAATAAATTCATATACTTAAATAGATTAATGGTAACAAAGTGCTATCCCAAAGTATAAAATCCGATTATCCAAGCGTCAAGCTCACAAGACCTTACACAGAACTCATCGAGATACTCACCGAGCCCTTCCATTCCATTCCACCAGTCAAAGCCAAGCGCTAAGCTCCAATGCTTGAAAGCCACTCTACATTCCTCAAGACTCGCACCTGCAGCCACCGAGACACACAATTCAATGCATATGTACAAAGTGCCAAGGAGAGCCCATGAGTCAAGCATCGAAGAATATTTAGCTGTAAGCGAAAATTTTAAAGGACTTAGACTAGGACAAGCGGGAAGGAGGTGGCATACACACTAGGAAAGTAAGCTAGAGGAATTGGCAAGTATGGCGCAAGGCTAGCGTAGCTACTAGGCAAGAGAGTCAATGGTTTTCTTAGGAGAATAAATCAAGCTTAGACGCTTTAGCCCTAACCTAGCCAATCCCCTAAAGAGAGTAACGTCTGTTTACAGACAAGTAAAGAAAAACTTATGCCTAACCCTGTTTTCTAGTTAAGTTGCGCAAATGAAAAATGACCTTGAACTCACCCTGACAACTTTGGTTGATGCAGGTTAAATCATACAGGATGGTTAGGACTCGAGGTAATCAAGGCAGGGGAGCATCATCGCAGGCACCGCCAACACTACCAGCACCGCCACCACCATCGTTGGAACTAGCTCTCATACTGTGCTCATTGGAGGCCATAAATGAGAATTTAAAAGGGAGACAACCGACAGGAATCGAAGTGGAACCCCCACCTTCTGGAATGGGTAATCTAGAAGCATCAAGGGATTCAGGGGGAGGACCTCCACCCGAAGACATCACTCGAGAATTGCAGAAGATCAAACTTCCGGAGTTTGCCGGGGGTCGCGCCAGTGAACGCACAGAAGCATGGTTGGAAGGCATGACAAGGTGCTTTTCCTTAAGGGACTATGCGTCCAACTCAAAGGCAAAGATAGTAATTTTTCAGTTAAGAGACAGGGCCTTGAACTGGTGGGGAAACCTAGAAAGACAACTACATCTTACCCCAGACACAACATCTTGGGAACTTTTCGAGGAGAGGTTCTGATGGAAATATCTACTAGCCTACTATGAGGAACAACAGGTAGGATCGTTTCATGCCTTAGTACAGGGAAACAGGACCATAGAAGAGTATGAGATCATGTTTATGGAATTGTTCAAATATGTTTCATACATGGATAATGACCAACGATAGGTAGAACGCTTTGTCTATGGGCTAAACCCTAAGATCAGAGCTATGGTGTGGATGTGGAAACCGTCTTCAGTAGCAAAAGCAGTGGAAAATGTGTGTTACACGGAGGAACACATGATCTTGAATGGAGGTATAAGGTCGACATTTCCGCATCATCCTGGATTCGTCGGGAAGGCCCCTAGGACATTTCCCAAGGGAGGGGGCTCAAGGCCAGCTCCATATGGTAACAGAGTTGCACCAAGGATAGTAATTGCAGGGATTTCAATGGAAGCAGGTGCAGCATCCCATTCATCACCAATGACGCAGACAGGTCCATGGCCATCTCAGGGAACAACTAGCAGGGGAAGGGGTTCCAGGGGAAGTAACTCATTTCAGAGACAGTCACATAACAGTGCGCAGGTTCAATCCCATGTTACCTGTTGGGGATCTAGAGGACCCCATTACTAGCGTGGCTACTCAGAGTTACAATCAGGATTCGTGCATAGAGAAGGAAAGGCCCCGATGGGAATAGCAAGTAGCGACCACTAGATTTACGCAGCGATTAATAATCGCCAAGACGAACATCAATCCACGGTGGTGGAGTCATCAGGTACGCTAAATCATATCAACGTTAAGATTTTATTTGATTCTGGTGCTACAGATAGTTTCATTTCACCATCTGCATTAGAAAAGAGTGGGTTGGAAGCCTACGAGCATGATTACTTTAAACAAGTCGAGATGGCTTCGGGGGAAAAACAAGCGGTAGGACCTAGCATTGATAATTGTATAGTAGACCTAGGAGTGTGTACTACCAGGTTGAAGGTATACGTCACTACTCTCGGGGCATACGACCTAATCATTGGAATGGATTGGTTAGAATCTCATCGATCTTTGGTAGATTGTTTCAGAAAAATGGTGCTTTGTGTCGACGATGAAGGAAGGCCAGTAGAGATCCAGGGTGTACGAAGAAAAGTGTCATTACGCTTTATCTCAACTATGAAGGTTAAGTGATGCTTGAGGCAAGGATGTCAACTTTATGTAGTGGAAGCAGTGAACGGAAGGAAGGGACCCTCATTGGATCAGTACCCAGTATTGTTATAATTTAAGGATGGTTTTCCGAACGAGTTACCAGGGTTACCTCCTGAGAGGGAGCTTGATTTTACTATTGAGCTAAAACCTGGTGCATAACCAATTTCCAAAACTCTGTATCGGATGAAAACGTCAGAGCTTTGTGAGTTGCAAATGTAGTTGAAAGAGTTACTGGACTTAGGGCTAATAAGGCCTAGTGTCTCACCTTGGGGTGCACCAATAATTTTTGTAAAGAATAAGGATGGATCCTTATGACTGTGTATAGACTACAGGGACTTGAACCGTGCTATAGTAAAAAATAGGTACCCAATGTCGCGAATAGATGACCTCTTCGATCAGATGAAAGGAGTAGCGGTATTCTCAAAGATTGATTTGCGATCAGGGTATCACCAGTTAAGGATTAAGGAAGGCGATATCCCAAAAACTGCCTTTCAAACTCGGTTTGGACATTACGAGTTTGTCGTAGTACCTTTCAGATTGACCAATGCACCAGTAGTATTCATGAGCCTCATGAACGGCATATTCCGGAAGTACTTAGACCGTTTTGTACAAGTCTTTCTAGATGACATCCTCATCTATTCCAAGAACGAAAGAGAACATGAGGAACACTTACGAGTAGTGTTGTCCTGCCTTAGGGAGAACAAATTGTATGGGAATTTGTCAAAGTGTTCCTTCTTCCAGAAAGAGATCCACTATTTAGGTCATATCATTTCCGGTGAAGGAATCTCTGTGGACCCAGAAAAGGTAAAGGCCATTATGGAGTGGCCAGTGTCGAAAAATGCCCATGAGGTGAGAAGCTTCATGGGGCTAGCAGGTTATTATAGGAGATTTGTGGAAGGATTCTCAAGAATAGCGAAACCCATCACCACTTTGCAGCACAAGGGGGTCAGGTATGAATGTACAGAAGAATGTGATAGTTCATTCACTGAGCTTAAGAGGTTACTAACTAGTGCCCCAATTCTATGAGTGTCGAATATGGAAAAGTACTTCACCCTCTGCACAGATTCCTCGAAGAAAGGGTTGGGGGCTGTGCTAATGCAGGATGGAGGAGTGATAGCTTATGCATCAAGGAAGTTGAAGAAACACGAAGAGCTATACGCGACTCATGATTTAGAGTTGGCAGCTGTAATGCTAGCTATGAAACTTTGGAGGCACTATCTTGTGGGGTGAAACTTTGAGCTCAAAACGGACCATCAAAGTTTAAAACATCTCTTCACTCAAAGGGATCTGAATGCCAGGCAAAGGCGATGGAGTGATTTTATGAGTGAGTACGATTTTGGT
>ML782518.1:536809-578959 GCA_009831015.1 Picea engelmannii | reverse complement strand
GAAATCATTCCAAGAAAGAAAAATTTTTCCATTCTTTTTCATTTCTTCCTGTGTCTTAGATTCCCACCAAATAAGTGTTGAACCATCTAATCTTAATGAAGCTAACTGAATTTTGGTTTCATCATCTTGAATCTTTTGTATTCCTGAATAGACTTGAATTTGACGTGTCCAGTTATCTAACTTTTCAGCGTTAACTTCTCCATTATAAAGTGGCAAATCAAATTTTATATCAAGCTTTAATGAAGGAATTTGCGAAGGATTTTTACCATGCCCATTCGGGATATTTTTTGAACTGGTAGAAGAAGAAGAAGAAGAAGAAGATGATGATGGAGGAGAGGGTGGTGGAGAAGAACCATTCCCTCCATCTCTGTTTGGAGTCTTGTCACCACCGCCTCCCTTATGCATTGAAGGGTTAGAGCCTTCACCCTGCGACATCATGTTCTGTTCCATCATGACCTTCATCATATCTCTCAACTGTATGATAGTCTTCCTGAGATCCTCTTCTTCATCCGGAACATGTTCATGACCTTCTGCACTAGCCATGCTTGGTGAATGTCTCTCTGCAACTTGCGGTGAATGAAACTGCTTCCTCCTTGTCGAATAAGAACTTGGCTCCACAAGTTGACCTTCTCCTCTTGTGAGTTTCAACCTTGTGAGCATCAGAAACAAAACTTGCAAACAATCAAGTCTTCAAAACCAGTGCTCTGATACCAACTTGATCTAAAATTATGAAGACTTGAAAAACTTGAATAATTATTGCAAGTTAAATGTTATGTGTTTAAAGCAACAGGATCAGTTTGCAACACATAAATTAAGGATTACTTATGCAAAATACACATAGACAACAACATAAACATAGAACATAAACACATGTGCACAACAATTGATAAAGGAGTTCACCCCTCTTCTGGGCTACATCCCCTGGTCCAGCTTCCAATAGATCATTATTATTAATTGCTCAAAAAGTGCTCAAAAACATGTCTTACAATGCTCAAATTGACAAACCGACTACTCCAATGGCTTCCGAGCGTCCCAAAACCCCTGTCTAGGCTCTTTCAGCACCTCAATCGGTCAAAAAATGAGAAAGATAGGCCTCCTGGAAGTCTCCTTCTCCAAGCTTGCTGTCTTTGGTTCTACAATTCGCACCCTCCTTGATTGAACCTGGCTCACATGCTCTTTTAAGCGTAAAAACCCAGCACCGGGTGCAACCGTGCCAACGGTGCAAACCGTAGGATGGTTAAGGGCACGCCAGCCCCTAACCGCCTCGGCACCTGGGCATATGGCCATGTGACCTTGCACGTTGGCAAATGGTGGTTAAACCGTTTGAAAACCAACTCCCGCGCGCCAACTCGGGGTCACATGTAATATACATAAAAGAACCGTGGGCTATATCAAAACCCGTGCGCATATGTTATAACCGCGCCACATTTAAACACTATGTTATATATATATCCACGCGCATATATGTTGTAACACGGTTATATGGTGTGGAATGAAACCACGGGTCGGGGCTATGCCCCGGCTCACCCCCCTTTCCATTTAACACAACATTCAAACTCAAATAGAATTGTGTTGACTTATATGACAAGGAACAATGGGAGGCATAATGGTTAGTGGAGATTTGTAAAGGTTTGTGCTATGGGAGGTCCGAGGGTTGAACCCCGCGGCCTCCATTAGTTTTACATAAGCATATCAACCAATCAACGAGTGACACATGGCGCCAATTGATTGGGCCACGTGTCCTCACATCATTGACCACCAATGACACGTGTCATTCCCTGATTCGATAACCATCAACTAATAAAAATGTGCCACGTCATCCACCTGACACGTCACTGTATGAACGGTACGACCCTTCCACGTCATTGTACGGACTGTACGGATAGGTACAGTCAGCATCCAAAATTTTTGCATGTTTGCCTTGGCGAACAGATCGCGATATCTTCTCCATACGGACTCCGTTTGAGAAAGTAAATATACCGCCAGAATCAGGAAGACGAGACAGACACAATGGTACTAGTTTCGTTGCATTCTGAGCACTTTGAAAATTGAGCAAAATTTGATCCCCTGATCAAGCATGGGTAAGCAATAATGGAAAATCTGGTTCAATAAATTCATAAAATGTGTAGATTCTATATTGATTATTTACCTCACCGGTAGCAACCATGGAATTGGTTTGCATGTCATATATATCCACTGCATTAGGTGTGAATTTTAATATCTTTTCGGTGCCGAATTTAGTCATTTGATACATGGAGAGAAGATTGACAAAAATTTTGGGAACGTGCAACACATTCTCAAAGCTTCCATTTGTGAGTTCAATCCTTGCTTTGTCGGTGACCTTGAATGGAGATTTTTCCCCCATATGAATAGGAGGACCTTTACATGCATCCAATGAAGAATATACATATTTTTGGCATCCATGCTATGTGATGTTTTTGAATCTATGATCCAAGCATCAGGAAAGGAGTTGATGGAAATCAAAGCATGGCTAGAATTTCCTTTCTTGGGATTTTGATCTTCTGGCTTATTCTTCTTGGCACCCTCAGGGATGTGAGCTCCAAGGTTGTTTTTATAAAGTATTTGGGTCATTAGATATATATGTTTCTCCATACATGCATATTCTGGATGGAATCCTTTATGGAAGTAAGTGAATTTCTCCCCTTTTCTTCCCTTTCCACCTTTAGATCCAGAGGCATCGTTGAAGCATTTTTAGTACCCTTCCTTCTTTGTATTTTCATGTGTTTTCCTTTTGTCTTTATATTTGGATTTATGATATTGATGACTACTACCATATTTCATAGTAAGTGCATGTGCCTTTGGGCCTTTGATTTTCCCATGTTGATGAGCTTGCTGTACTCTTGTGTCAGAGAATCGATAAAGTCCTCAAGAGAAGGAATCTTCCAGGTAGATCCAGATGCGAATCTAACTTAATGAAATGTGGATACAAACACTAATTATTATGGACCAAGTGTAAATGTGTTGGACCTGCACAGAATAGATCTATCTAGAAAATACCACACACATTTGCAGAGAGAAATTGAGAAAGAAGAAATAAGAGAGAAATAATGGAAGAATTATCATTAACCATTTGCCACACTCAAAGAGTGAATAATTTACAATAGATATAGGATACATGAGTAAATAATGAGCCATAGTGGTGGTCTATAGTGATCTGGACACACACCAGCAGTTACGGGAGTGAACTGCCACCTAGTCTAGTCTCTCAGGCAGTTACGGGAGTGAACTGCCACCTAGTCTAGTCTCTCAGGCAGTTATGGGAGTGAACTGCCACCTAGCTGAGTTAACTAGTCAACTAGTCTTCAGTTAACTGACTGAAAAAAGAGTAGTGAGGAGTTAACTTAGTAAATCAAGGGTAATGCACCAGTTTGGTGATGATCCCAAGGCAAGTGCACATTATCTGGTGATGATCCCAATGTTGCATGGTGACAAAACTGATGCAACATTTAAACTCAACTCAACTAGTCAAACTAAAGTGTCAACTGAAGAGAATATTCTCTAGGTGGAATATTCTCCTCTAAAATATAACAGACTAGATAATGACTAATTATGAATAATAAACAAGGAAAAACCTTAGGAAAAATAAATCCTAGGTGTGTGTGAAGTAACTCCAACACCAAGTTTGGAGATAATGGTGAAAACAATTTGTTTCTCCTCCTTATATTTATCAACCTCACAAGCCTTGAGTTGAGACAACAAATCCTTATATTTGGTAAAGAAATATTGGATATTTTCAAATCTTTTGGGATCCAATGTGAGCAATTAATCTTCTATCATGTTTCCCCTCATCTCCTCCTGTTTTTCAAAAATCCCTTCCATGGTGGTCCAAGCTTCATTGGGGGTTTTACAGGAGGATATGTGAAAGAGAAGTGTAGGAGAAATGAGACTGCATATTGTTATGAACACTTCATCCATTTGATTTAGATACTTGAATTTTTCTAAGGATGATGTTGGTTATTCCTCTGTGTTCATGGTTAACCTATAAAATTATCTACTTTGAATATGCATTATCATCTTCTCCTTCCATGCAAAGAAGTTGTAATGTGTAAGAATGAATTCTTTTGGAAATTCCATTTTTCCAATGTCTTCAATCTTCGGTACCTGCAAAAAAAAATTGGTGTGTATTTTCCCTAGCATTCCATCGGCTCTGATACCATGTAAATGTGTTGAACCTGCATAGAATAGATCTAGCTAGGAATTGACATACACAGTTGCAGAGAAAATAGAAGAAAATAGAAACAAGAGATAAAGAATAGAAGAATTCTCATTAACCAAATGAATGAATGATAATGTATACATGATATACTCTGTATAACTCAACCAATGCACATTTGAGGAGAAGCCAATGTCCCATAGCGGTTTTCTAGAGTGATCTAGAAGCACATCAATAGTTACGAGAATAAATTGCCACCTAGTCTAGTCTCTCAGGCAATGACGAGAGTGAACTGCCACCTAGTTGAGTTAACTAGTCTCTCAGGCAATGACGGGAGTGAACTGCCACCTAGTTGAGTTAACTAGTCTACCAGTCTTCAGTTAACTCACTGAAATAGAGTGAATTGAGGAGGAGATCAGGGAATCATGGTTAATGTGATATTCTAGTGATGATCCTAAGGACAATGCAGATTAGTTGGTGATGATCCCAATGCTTCATGGTCATAATCCCAATGTGACATCTAGACTCCACTCAACTGATCAAACTGAAGTGAAAACTTAAGAGAATATTATCCCTAAAATATATGAGACTAACTAATGACTATTAAACATAGGAAAAAGAAATCCTAGGTGTGTGTGAAGTAACTCCAACAATAAAAAGAGCCACAAAGAGATAATACCTGAGTTGGTCCCCATACATCTATATGGACAAGATATAACCTTTCACTCTTATTTTCTTTTTTGACTCTAAGAAATATTACTCTCTTCTATTTTCCATAAAACAAATTCTCATAGAAATCCAAATCAATTTATTTAATATCTGTGAGTAAATTTATTTTGTGAAGTATCTGCATCCCCTTCTCACTCATGTGTCCAAGCCTATGATTCCACAATGTTGTATCCACTCCTGTAGAATATAAAGAGATAGAAGAGTCAATATTACTAGTACATAAATACAATGTACATACCTTCTCTCCTTTTTCTATCACCAGTGATCCTTTGGTGACCTTCCACACCTTATCTGTAAATATCAATATACAACATTAACTTGTCAATTTCCCTGTTGAAATTGGATTTTTCCTTAGATCTGGAACATGTCTTACCTATTTCAACAACTATTGGTTTCCATTCCTTTGCTTTATTTTTACCTTTCCCATTCCAACAATTTTGCATGTTACATCATCACCCAAATGAAGCTATCCAAAATCACCTTGAACATAATCTAGAAAATGTTTCCTATGGGGTGTGGCATGAAATGAAGCCTCTGAATCTACTACCCAAGAATTAGAAATATTATCTACAGAAAGAATCAAAACATCTTGTAACACATCACCTGTTATATTTGCTTCCTGATTTTTCTCCTCTTTTCCATCTCTTTGTTTCTTTGGAGCTCTGCAATATTTCTTCAGATGTACTTTCTTCCCACAATTCCAACACTCTATCTTTCCCAGTTTGGATTTGGATCTACCCTTCCTAGAATTCCCACAGTTCTCTGAGCCCTTTCCTTTATACTTTTTTCTTTCCCTATTCTCCATGTTTAATGCATTACCTAATGTCTCACATGTGATTTTATGTCGCATTTACTCGCTAAGTATAACACCAACAACATCATAAAATTCTAAAGTGTTTGAACTAGATACAAAGTTACTTACAACCATAACCATGTCGTTCAAACTTTCTGGAAATGAGCACAAGATTAGAAGATCTCTGACCTCATTATCAAAGTCAACTTTTACAAAACTTAGCTTATTAGTAACCATATTAAATTCATTTAAATGATATGTAACAGACCCACCTTTTGATATCTTCATATTAAATAATATCTTCATTATAAATACCTTATTGGACACCAAGGGTTTTTCATACAGTTTAGCCAATGCATCCATCAACTCCTTCGTTGTCTTTTTTTTCAAAATATTGATAACCACCAACACTACCAGGCTCAACCATATCGTTCCTAGTGCCTTTCTGTCAAGAACCTCCCATTCTTCGTCCTTCATCACCATCAACTTCTTTTCGATTCGATCCAATGGTAGGAATATATCCTTCTGATATCAATAATCTTCCACCTACATCTTCCATAACTGGTAATTTTGGCCGTTAAATTTCTCAACCCTAAACTCTCCATCTTCCGCCATTTCTCCCACTCAAACCATGAAACCTCTTTTCCTGCGAATTACCTTTTTCTTTAATACTAGTTGTTAGAAAAAAAGGATCGCAAAGTAATAAAAAAAAATGTATAAATAAAACACAAAAGATACATAATACGATAGAGACACATATATACGTGGTTCACCCAGTGTAGGCTACACCCACTAGATAAATTTCCAGTTCCTTCCTTATTAATATCCAACAAAATGAATGGATACAACCTACAACATGCCCGTTGTAAATTCCTCTTCTTTCTCTCATAGTCTCCTCTCTTAGAATACAATATTCATAATGATACACAATCACAATACATTTTCCTCATAAGAGAGGGTTTCCTTCTAGGGAAAAAACCCTAACATAACTTCTACCATCAGATCTGTGACCCTATAAAGAACGATCCAGATGCAACCCCCCCGTGTGGAGGGGTGTAAAATATTTCGGGGTGTACAGTCTTAATGGGGTATAAACACGACTAAAAACAAAGACCTATGAAACAAGAATATAATCAAGCTCCACAACCAACAAGATCCTCCATATCAAACACCCTAGCCAATTGAGGCTTTAACCTGGTCATTTTGACCATAATTTTGATTTCCACAAGCATATCGACAACAAATAACAAAAAAATAATGAGCATGCCATTTTCAAACTTTTTAAAGAAAACACAATGATCATATTCACTTCTTGTAAAATTTAGGCTCACCATGAAGGAATCAAACTTCTTGTACCATTGCCTGGGAGACTGTCTCATGCCATACAATGACTTCTTGTGTTTTCATACAAGCCTATTATTACGATCATGAACAAACCCTTTTGGTTGTTCCACAACATATAACAAAAAAATAATGAGCATGCCATTTTCAAACTTTTTAAAGAAAACACAGTGATCATATTCACTTATTGTAAAATTTAGTCTCACCATGAAGGAATCAAACTTCTTGTACCATTGCCTGGGAGACTGTCTCAGACCATACAATGACTTCTTGTGTTTTCATACAAGCCTATTATTGAGATCATGAACAAACCCTTTTGGTTGTTCCATATATATATATATATATATATATATATATATATATATATATATATATATATATNTCTCCATGTAGAAATGATGTTGTAACATCTAGCTAGTTTAACTCAAGATCAAGTAAAGAAACTAGTGCTAACACAACACAAACTGAAACAAGCTTCTCAACTAGTGAAAATATTTCATAAAAATCAATACCTTCCTTTTGAGAATACCCTTTTTCTACCGATATTTCTTTATACCTTTCAATTTTATCATCAACACCCTTTCTCAGTTTGTAGACCCACTTCCAACTGACAACCTTCCTCTCCTTTGGTAGTTCTACCAAATCCCATGTTTTATTCATCTCTAAGGAATCCATTTCTTCTTTCATAATTCTTTTCCATTGAGCACTTTCAGATACCTTAATTTCTTTTGGATAATAACTAGGTTCTCCAACAATAGAAACCAAATCCATAGATGAAACATAATTTTCATACCTTGTAGTATGATTATTCACACGTGTAGATATTCTTAGATATGATTGAGACATATCCTCAGTTTCCTAGATATTTTATGCATTTTCATCTTCTGTAACTTCTTCATGCTCCTCCCTTTCTGAAGATGGTTGAGTTTCCAACTGAATTTGCTAAACTTGTTGTACATGTTCTTGTCTCACTTCAACATCTACCAATTCTGATTTTAAGAGTCATAATTCATCAAATACAATATCTCTTCTTATGATGAGTTTGTGGGAAGTAGGATCCCACAATCTATACCACTTAACTCCATAACCATAACCAACAAAGACATATCTCTTTGATCTAGGATCTAATGTAGAACACTAATCTTTATAAATAAGAGCATAAGCATGGAAACCAAATATTCTCATATTTGAAAATCACACGAATGACCTGTCCATACCTCTTATGGAATATTATAGTTTATTGCAGTTAATGATGACATATTTATTATATATCATGTTGTAAGAATTGTTTATTCCCACAAATCCTGTTACAACTTGACATTACTGAGAATGTTCCTTGCTCTGTCTAGAATAGTCCTATCCATGTGTTCAACAACACCATTTTGCTGATGAGTATAAACCGTGGTCTTATGTCTTTCGATCCCAACTTCCTTGCAATAGTTTTTCAAAAACAAAATACTTGCAGAAATTCAAATTCAGAAACTTTAAACTTGGAAGTGACTTACTATCAACCAATAACTTAATCCTTTTCTTGCTCATATGACCCAAACAATAATTCCATAAACGAACAAAGTCAGTCTCACCTTCAGATGCTACCACTTCTAGATGCCTTTGGACACCTTCAGTACTCCACTTTGAGTTGTACACCTATAAACAATAGAATATAGAACTCTCAAATATATCAAGTTCTTTCTAAGTTCGGGTACATTCCTCACATATGTTAATGTTCTTAGAGTACCATCATGCATTTTAATCTGGACACTACCAACCCCAACAATTTTACAAGAAAAATAATTTCCCATAAAAACAACACCATCATCAATAGATTAGTAAGTTGAGAACCAATTTATATGAAAACAAATGTGGATGGATGTGCCAGAATCTAAATACCAATGATGATGTTGATGTGAAACATCACAAGTAGACAATACCTCATCAACCATACTTGAACTGGAACCTGAACTTGTTTCAACTAAAGTAGCTTCCTTTGCTTGTTTTGTGGAGTCCTCTTTGGTTGCATTCTGTCTTTTCCAACAATCCTTCTTGAGATGCCCATATTTTCCATAGAAACAACATTTATGCTTACTCTTTTTGCCTTTTGACTTAGACCTTGATGTACCCCTCTAATTTTTCCCTCTTTTTGTAGATCAACCTCTGACCACTATTGCTTTTGCTGTTGAGGTTTCTTTACTGGAACTTCTCCTCATATCCTTTGAAAATAAATCTCCCACAACAATGTCATAATAAAATTGAATGTGTTGAGCTAAACCACATAGAGTTAACCAGATGAACCCAAGAATCTGACAATGAACATAAAAGTGTAACTCCCTTGTCCTCATCTTCATAGTTTACTTCCATACTAGATAATTGACAAATGAGTGTATTGAAAACATTCAAATGATGAACAATTTGTGTACCTTCTTTCATCTGCAAGCTGTACAACTTCCTCTTCAAGAATATTTTTTTCGTCAAGGACTTTTTCATATGCAGACTCTTGAGTCTATTCCACAAACCTATTGTTGTCTCCTCTCCAACAATGTTCAACAACACTTCATCTGCAAGACACAAACGAATGGTACTGAGGAATCTTGCATCCATATCTTCCTAGTCCTCATTTTTCATGCTTGTCGGTTTCTTTGAATTTCCTTCGAAAACCTTCTTCAATCCTTTTTTCACAAGCAGATCCCACATCTTGAACTTCCATAGCTCAAAATTATTCTTACCGCTTAATTTCTCCACCTCAAACTTAAAACTCTACACTTTTTCTATTATCACAAATTATTAAAACCAAACTTATAATCATAATCCTAATATGAAATTAGAATTATATTACTCAAGGTTGAACCCAAACAATAATTAAAAGGTTTAATCCAAAAACGTTTTAATAATATATAAAAATATACACCTCACATATATTTGATAAGGCATCCACCCATGAAATAAAACGATCCTTCATAAAAATATACCACCTAAGCATCCTCCACGTATTTAATAATCCTCCACTCATTTAATATAGGTGATTCTCCACTTATTTAATAATCCTCCACTCATTTAAATATACCATGTCTTATGCATAATGAAAAAAGGTTCGAATTTCATAAGAAACCTTTATTTTTTGGATTGTCACACCCTAGACAAGGATAACATGCGACACTTACATGCGAAAGTGTAGTAATGTGTAATATGTAATATGGTTACTTGTGACAATTTTCCTGTGACATTTTGTTCAAATTGTTGCACTGTGTAATATGTACTACTTGGATACTTTACATAAATTGAAAATTTCATAATTGTGTTTTTGACTGTCTTATTGTGTAATAGGGACAACTTTCAATAATGTAATAAAATCTATCTTAGGTCGATCCAGTTTACTCAAATCGATTCGGTTAATCTACTATGTTATCCAGCGATCTGATTATCTTCTCTATCACTATCATATCATTCAACTCTGCGCTTTGATACCACTTGTTAGGAAGAGGAAGAAAAAATGTAGCAAGATTCTAATAGAAAATAATATAGAACCAACATTAAACTAGACACAACAACAATCACATGATTGATACAATAATTTATGTAGAAACCCGATATGGGAAAAAACCATGGGACAATGATAATCAATATTCTTGTTATTCAAGGGAAAATTACTATAGCCAACAAAGGAATACAACCATCCTCTTCTCTCTACGCACACACCCTACTCCATAGTATTGTGTCTTTCTCACACACCCCTCACCTCCATGGGTATGCTCATATATATATCATCTCTCAAACAATTAGACAAACTGATTATAATAAGATCCATTAGTTACACAAATTGTTCATTGAAGAGTGCATGCATGCACATTCTAAATTTAGTTGATGTGCATGTGCATTCTACCGCATGGGAAATTGGTTGGCACGTTTTCAACATCCTTATCAAATTTAAAGAGCCACCCAACAACAACAACATAGTCCTGAAGCATAGTCCTCAAGGTGAAATGTACATGTATTTTTGTCATTGCAACTGGTCAATATATTGAAGTCTTGGTTTGAAGACATCAATAATGCATCATTGGATGTCTTGGTCATACAAGAAATCGATAGTACCTTGTACATATCGAAGCGGCGAAATCGATGGTAGATGAATTTCCTTACATCTGTCAAAGCCATGTTGTATGATAGTGGTCTCCGCTTCACAAACATCCCACATATGGATTTGACATTGACATATATTGAAGAGAAAAAGTAACTTTGTTTCAAGTTCACACTGATATTATCATAGATTATTTTAGGGGCTAAATTAAGTCAATGCGCTAATTTTTCATGGTTTTTCCCAAAAAAATATTAGCCAATTTCCATTTTTTTCTAAAAATGATTCGCCCAAATTCCACACATTAAAATTATTTTACCTTAAAAATAACCAAAATGTTATACAAACTATACAAAATCGTTATAAATTCGAATATTTTTACAAAACTATCACGAAACATTTTACATTTTTCATATTAATGACTAGTAAAATTAGTCCAAGTTTCTATATTTTAATATAAATTTCCTTTCTTAAAATTATCTCTGAATATTATTATGATACACGTGCACCCTTCATTCAAACCTATACTCACATGCATAACTTGTTACAAAGAAGTTAAAACCTAACCGAAAAGGAACTACACAATCACCACCCTAAGGGTGATATATATATATATATATATAGTTCGAATAAATAATGTGATTCTAATAAGGGATTTTATTTTTATGAATACATTAATGATTTTTTTTTTCTTTTAGTAATTTATTTCATTCTCTTTTTTTTTTTAAATATTTTATATTTTGATAATAATTAAAAATATTATAAAATATTTAAATATAAAACTAAGTGTAATTACTTGATTGAAAAAGAATAAAAATATTTTCAAATCTTTACAAGTCTATATATAATTTGAAATACATTTAATTAAACTTAAATAATCATATAAATTGAAATGCATTTTGTTAAACTTAAATAATCATAATTACATGAATGGTCTCCTCATCATCATTGTTACGTGAAATTATGATGTCATTATAAAAATTATAGAGATCAGACCTTAAGTATATGAAGATGAACAACGCGATCCTATGTGTTGTGTACCAATATGAGAGTATGATTACTAAAATAGTTTGAATACTTCACAATATGTTTTTTTAAATGGATTTCATAAACAATAGTGATATAGTTTAAAAGACATAAAACAATATATTTTTTAAAAAGTATTTAGAATGAGGAATAAGTTATATAGAAACCTTTTCTCACCAAAAGATCATATTATTCTTTTAATAAAAATAATGTACTTCACATTCAAGCTCAATAAATAGAAATATAATACCAATATGTCAGTAATGAGATTGTATCTTAACAAATGTTATTATAATTTTGTAAATTTAAAGATCAAATGATCCAGATTTATGAGTGGAACGAAATGAAAACACATCTCTATAATATTAATAAAGAGATACATTGAATAATAATAGTGATATAGTAAAACATGACTTCTATTAAATGAGAAATATGTTAAAACTGTAAAAGTGCAGACTCAAACAAGCTTACTAGAATGGTGACAACTTATCTTTGAGAAGAGATGTGACGACTACACTCATTCACACGTAGATCAGTACAATGAGGCTCCAAAGACCCTTTTTACAACAAACATGAATGTCAAAACCCTATGAGATGAAGTGCCAAAAGTCATGTGGGCCCCGTTGGGTTAAGTTGATACATCAACTTCTTGGGGTCGTAACTTTTTCATACGATCTCTGTTTTAGGCACACGATAGCCCATTGGAAAGGTATATCCGAGGAATACACATTTTCCATCACACTTTCACTCTAACTACATTGTGACTATGGCAGGCCAAAAACACATTGTTGAGGGACTCAAACTGGCCCTGAAAGTTTACGACCCGAAAAGCTAGAAAAAAACTACTAAGATAAAAAAAAGAAATTCCAAGATGAAAGTTGTATGTGAGCTAACTAGAATATATGGGTGGCCACTGATATCCACCTGGATCAATCCTCCCTCATTGAGAAGCAATGGTCTCCATTGCATTGATTTCCCCCATCAAATGAGAAAAATTCCACTGAATTTGGCCCCAAGTGAGCCACTTGCCTTGGTGCAGGAGCTACCCTACTTGGACAACCCAATAAAGCTGAAGATTTTGTTGGGAAGTTCCTGTGACTTGTGTGTCCACGATATGACATCACTTTGACATCACAATGACTCGACTATAAGGTGGATTGTATCTTTCCATCAGTTATGATTGAGTGGTGATTGACTAATCTTTGGTGGAAGTTCGAGATGGAAAGAATCCACTTAATGTTAGTGATAATTTGGGTCAGGCCTCCCCATATTGTCATTTCTTGGTGATGAATGATCCCTTGATTCATGTTTGTTCACATTCTGTTGTTCTGGAAAAATTGAAAAATGGAAACTATTATATATGAAGCAATGGACAAAATTAGGGAGTTAATCAACACATAAAGTTTTGAGGAGTGCATTGAGGTTTCCATAGACTCAACTCTAGATTTAGAAACCCTTTGTGGTAGCAGGTTAAATCCTATGTTTAAAAAACCTAGTTTGTTTCATTATGTTATTCCAATTCTAGGGGTAGGCAGGGAGTCCTCAAGGGTATCTGTTAAAAGGGTGGAGGTTGGTGGATCTAGTAAGAATATGAAGTTTGTTAAAAGGAATAGTCCTTATTATCATAGTTCTTACGCAGGATATTGTGATGAATGAAGTTTCTTCAATATTGGATATGGTCCTTGTTGGGATGTTCCTAGGCCAGAGAAAGGCGAAAGGTATACAAGGGATTGGGTGGCTCCAAATTTTGAACCTTTCATTGGTTACCATCCAACTTATTAAATTCTTTCCATACGTTCCATTAATCTGATTTTTGAATATGCTCTTGATTGAAGTCCACAAAGAATTAGGGGGTGGATCCATTGTTTCTTAAACATTGGATGCCACATTTTGATGCAAAGTAATGAAGGGTCAACACAATGCTAGTCTCGGCAAAACTCTAGGATTACCTGTGAATTGATAGTCAGAGGAAGTATTTAGGGAAATTGGCTGAAGACTATGTCACTTCTATGAAGCTAGTCTAGATTCAGGCCAGATGATCCTCAACAATATTCTTGTAGGGTAGGATATAAGGGAAGGGTTTGCTGAAAATTTGATTCTAAATTATTGTGAAAAGAAATATGAGCAGGTGTTGAAATACACAATTTTACCATTTTAATGTGCCCAATTTCATTCTTATGGACACTTTGGTGTTGGTGTGTAGTCTTCCGCATTCGAAAAATTAGTGGGTAAAAAATTGAAAGAGATAGAAAAATCATCAAAAGGACACCATTGATAGTTAAAATCCTCTATAAGAAGTGAATTGATCATGTTACAAACACAATACAAACCTTGTGGAGGGGTAGTGTAGACTGGTGATGAGGAAGGGATAACTATGAATTATCACATGGAGGATCCCATCACTAACATTGCAATTTTTCCTCAATATCCAAACAAGGATTTCCAAAATGATTTCGTTTCATTATAATAATTATGTACATGTGAATGGTGGGGAGAGAAGGTATATTTATTGAAGTGTTTATTTGGGATTAGATACTCCTTCTAGGATTGTTTGATTAATACTCCTAAAACCCTATTTAAGAAATTATCAATACCATCCTTCTTTGACTACTGAATAAATACGAGGGATGAAAAAGAGGTGTTTGTAGGCTTATATTAGGAGGAGAAGGAGGATAATATCATATATAACTCGAGGGGAAGGAGAATAATATCATATATAACGTTTTCCCTAGGAAAGATGGTGTAAAAATAATTCAAGGAACTGTTGAAGGGTCAAAAGGAAATGGAAGAGGTAGGGAATATTGGATTTCTTTGGCTTGGTAGAAAAAAAACAAGGAAATCATGTATATAAAACAAATTTCACTATAAGGGGTTCTTAGAGAAAATGTTGTCCTCGTGGTGGGTGACAAATGATATTTCTATCCCTAAATTGCAAGGGTTTGGCTAATCCTTCCAAACAATTTGATCTTGAAAGGGTAATGGATGGACATAACGCTAATGTGGTTCCTCTATAAGAAATCATGTTTGATGGTGGGAAGATAGTCTCCGATTTGGAAAAATATTTAAGGGATGGTATTTTATGTTCATTGAATCTAGGGGAAGATTTAGGGAGATTACCACTGAGTGGAAAAATAGAACCCTAAATTACTCCAACTTTTGGTCCTTTTCTTATAGTTTAGGAATAGTCATGTACTCTCATGACTTGGGTAAAGATTTCACGAGGGACAACCTGTAACAGTGTAATAAAACCTATCCTAGGTCGATCCACTCCACTAGGCTTAGCTCAGTTAACCTGGTTTTCTATCCAACGATCCGATTCTCTTCTCCTTCACTCTCAAATACTTAAACTCTATGCTCTGATACCATTTGTTAGGCAGCGGAAGGGAAAACGTAAAAATATTCTAATAGAAAAGAATATAGAACCAACATTAACCCAGACACAAAAACAATTACACGATTAACACAGTGATTTATGTGGAAACCGAATACTGGGAAAAACCACAGGACAATGATAATTGGTATTCTTATTATTCAAGGGAGAATTACAATAGCCAACACAGGCATACAACCATCCTCTCCTCTCTACGCACACACCGCACTCAACAATATTATGTCTTGCTCACACACCCCTCACCTCTATGGGTATGCTCATATATATATATATAAATCTCTCAAACAATTAGACAAACTGATTATAATAATATCCACCAGTTACAAAAACTGTTCATTGAAGAGTGCATGCACGCACATTCTAAATTTAGTTGATGTGCATGTGCATTCTACTGCATGGAAAATTGGTTGGCACATTTTCAACATCTTTCTTAAATTTAAAGAGCCACCCAACAACAACAACACAGTCCTCAAGCATAGTCCTCAAGGTGAAATGTACATGTATTTTTGTCCTTACAAATTATTTTACCTTAAAAATAACCAAAATTTTATAGAAACTATATAAAATCCTTAGAAATTTGAATAGTTTTACAAAACTATCACCAAACATTTTACATTTTTCATATTAATGACTAGTAAGATTGGTCCATGTTTCTACATTTTAATATAAATTTCCATCCTTAAAATTATTCCTGGATATTATTATGAGACATGTGCACCCTTCATTCAAACCTATATTCACATGCGTAACACGTTGACAAAGAAGTTAAAGTCTAACAGAGAAGGAACTACACAATCACCTTGATTCATGTTTGTTCACATTCTGTTGTTTTGGAAAAATTGAAAAATGGAAACTATTATATATGAAGCAGTGGATGAAATTAGGAAGTTACTCAACACATAAAGTTTGGAGGAGTGCATTGAGGGTTCCATATGCTCAACTCTAGATCTAGAAACCCTTTGTGGTAGCAGGTTAAATCCTATGTTTTAAAAACCTAGTTTGTTTCATTATGTTATTCCAATTCTAGGGGTAGGCAGGGAGTCCTCAAGGGTATTTGTTAAAAGGGTGGAGGTTGGTGGCTCTAGTAAGAATATGAAGTTTGTTAAAAGGCATAGTCCTGATTATCATAGTTCTTAGGTAGGAGATTGTGATGAATGAAGTTGCTTGAATATTGTATATGGTTCTGGTTGGGACGTTCCTAGGCCAGAGAATGGGGAAAGGTATAAAAGGGATTGGGTGGCTCCAAATTTTTAACCTTTCATTGGTGACCATCCAAATTATTAAATTATTTCCAGAGGTTCCATTAATTTTAATTTTGTATATGCTCCTGATTGAAGTCCACAAAGAATTAGTGGGTGGATCCATTGTTTCTTAAACATTGGATGCCACATTTTGATGCAAAGTCACGAAGGGTCAACATAATGCCAGTCTCAGTAAAACTCTAGTATTACCTATGAATTGCTAGTCAGAGGTAGTATTTAGGGAAACTGGATCAACACTATGTCACTTCTATGAAGCTAGTATAGATTCAAGCCAGATGATCCTTAATAGTATTCTTGTAGGGGAGGATATAAGGGAAGGGTTTGTTGAAAATTTTATTCTATATTATTGTGAGAAGAAATATTATAAGGTGTCGAAATACACAATTTTACCATTTTAATGTGCCCAGTTTCATTGTTATGGACACTTTGGTGTTGGTGTGTAGTCTTCCACATTCAAAAAATTAGTGGGTAAAAAATTGAAAAAGGTAGAAAAATCATCAAAAGGACACCAATGACAGTTAAAATCGTCTATAAGAAGTGAATTGATCATGGTACAAACACAAGAAAAATCTTGTGGAGGGGTAGTGTAGACTGGTGATGAGGAAGGGATAACTATGAATTATCACATGGAGGATCCCATCACTCATATTGGAATTTGTCCTCAATATCCAAACAAGGATTTCCAAAATTATTTGGTTTCATTATAATAATTATGTACATGTGAATGGTGGGGAGAGAAGGCATATTTATTGAAGGGTTTATTTGGCATTAGATACTCCTTCTAGGAATATTTGATTAATACTCCTAAAACCCTATTTAAGAAATTATCAATACCATCCTTCTTTGACTACTGAATAAATATGAGGGATGACAAAGAGGTGTTTGGAGGCTTATATTAGGAGGATAAGGAGGATAATATCATATATAACTTGAGGGGAAGGAGAATAATATCATATATAACTTTTTCCCTAGGAAAGATGGTGTAAAAATAATTCAAGGAATTGTTGAAGGGTCAAAAGGAAATGGAAGAGGTAGGGAATATTGGATTTCTTTGGCTTGGTAGAAAAAAAACAAGGAAATCATGTATATCAAACAAATTTCACTAGAAGGGGTTCTTAGAGAAAATGTTGTCCTCGTGGTGGGTGACAAATGATATTTCTATCCCTAAATTGCAAGGGTTTGGCCAATCCTTCCACACAATTTGATCTTGAAAGGGTAATGGAAGGACATAACGCTAATGTGGTTCCTCTATAAGAAATCATGTTTGATGGTGGGAATATAGTCTCCGATTTGGAAAAATATTTAGGGGGATGGTATTTTATGTTCATTGAATCTAGGGGAAGATTTAGGGAGATTACCACTGAGTGGAAAAATAGAACCCTAAATTACTCCAACTTTTGGTCCTTTTCCTGTAGTTTAGGAATAGTCATGTACTCTCAAGACTTGGGTAAAGAGTTCACGAGGGAAAACCTGCGACTGTGTAATAAAACTTGTCCTAGGTCGATCCACTCCACTCGGCTCGACTCAGTTAACCTTCTCTTCTATCCAGTGATCCTATTCTCTTATCCTTTACTCTCAAATACTTAAACTCTATGCTCTAATACCACTTGTTAGGCAGTGAAAGAGAAAACATAAAAATATTATAATAGAAAAGAATATAGAACCAACATTAAACTAGACCAAAAAAGCAATTACACAATTAACACAGTGATTTATGTGGAAACCGAACACTGGGAAAAACCACAGGGCAATGATAATTGGTATTCTTATTATTCAAGGGAGAATTATAATAGCTAACATAGGCATACAACCATCCTCTCCTCTCTACGCACACACCGCACTCCACAATATTACGTCTTTCTCACACACCCCTCACCTCTATGGGTATGCTCATATATATATAATCTCTCAAACAAATAGACAAATTGATTATAATAATATCCACCAGTTACAAAAAATGTTCATTGAAGAGTGCATGCATGCACATTCTAAATTTAGTTGATGTTCATGTGCATGCTACTACATGGAAAATTGGTTGGCACGTTTTCAACATCTTTCTTAAATTTAAAGAGCCATCCAACAACAAAAACACAGTCCTCAAGCATAGTCCTCAAGGTGAAATGTACATGTATTTTTGTCCTTACAAATTATTTTACCTTAAAAATAGCCAAAAGTTTATAGAAACTATATAAAATCCTTAGAAATTTGAATATTTTTACAAAACTATCATCAAACATTTTACATTTTTCATATTAATGACTAGTAAGATTGGTCCACTTTTCTACATTTTAATATAAATTTCCATCCTTAAAATTATTCTTGGATATTATTATGAGACATGTGCACCCTTCATTCAAACCTATATTCACATGCGTAACATGTTGACAAAGAAGTTAAATGCCAACAAAGAAGGAACTACACAATCACCTTGATTCATGTTTGTTCACATTCTGTTATTCTCGAAAAATTGAAAAATGGAAACTATTATATATGAAGCAGTTGACAGAATTATGGAGTTACTCAACACATAAAGTTTTGAGGAGTGCATTGAGGGTTCCATAGGGTCAACTCTAGATCTATAAACCCTTTGTGGTAGCAAGTTAAATCCTATGTTTTAAACACCTAGTTTGTTTCATTATGTTATTCCAATTCTAGGGGTAGGCAAGGAGTCCTCAAGGGTATCCGTTAAAAGGGTGGAGGTTGGTGGCTCTAGTAATAATATAAAGTTTTTTAAAAGGCATAGTCCTGATTATCATAGTTCTTCGGCATCAGATTGTGATGAATGAAGTTCCTTGAATATTGGATATGGTCCTTGTTGGGAAGTTCCTAGGCGAGAGAATGGGGAAAGGTATACAAGGGATTGGGTGCCTCAAAATTTTGAAACTTTCATTGGTTACCATCCAACTTATTAAATTATTTCCAGAGGTTCCATTAATCTGATTTTTGTATATGCTCCTAATTGAAGTCCACAAAGAATTAGGGTGTGGATCCATTGTTTCTTAAACATTGGATGCCACATTTTGATGCAAAGTCATGAAGGGTCAACATAATGCCAGTCTCGATAAAACT
The DNA here is from genome assembly GCA_009831015.1 of Picea engelmannii. Lineage (NCBI taxonomy): Eukaryota > Viridiplantae > Streptophyta > Pinopsida > Pinales > Pinaceae > Picea > Picea engelmannii. The sequence goes on along the minus strand of ML782518.1, from coordinate 559,105 downwards.
CTAGGATTACCTATGAATTGCTAGTCAGAGGAAGTATTTAGGGAAATTGGCTCAACACTATGTCACTTCTATGAAGCTAGTCTAGATTCAGGCCAGATGATCCTTAGTAGTATTCTTGTAGGGGAGGATATAAGGGAAGGGTTTGCTGAAAATTTGATTCTAAATTATTGTGAGAAGAAATATGAGAAGGTGTCGAAATACACAATTTTACCATTTTAATGTGCCTAGTTTCATTCTTATGGACACTTTGGTGTTGGTGTGTAGTCTTCCACATTCGAAAAATTAATGGGTAAAAATTTGAAAGAGATAGAAAAATCATCAAAAGGACACCAATGAAAGTTAAATTCCTCTATAAGAAGTGAATTGATCATGTTACAAGCACAAGACAAACCTTGTGGAGGGGTAGTGTAGACTGGTGATGAGGAAGGGATAACTATGAATTATCACATGGAGGATCCCATCACTGACATTGGAATTTGTCCTCAATCTCCAAACAAGGATTTCCAAAATGATTTGGTTTCATTATAATAATTATGTACATGTTAATGGTGGGGAGATAAGGTATATTTATTGAAGGGTTTATTTGGGATTAGATACTCCTTCTAGGACTATTTGATTAATACTCCTAAAACCTTATTTAAGAAATTATCAATACCATCCTTCCTTGACTACTGAATAAATATGAGGGATGACAAAGAGGTTTTTGGAGGCTTGTATTAGGAGGAGAAGGAGGATAATATCATATATAACTCAAGGGGAAGGAGAATAATATCATATATAACTTTTTCCCTAGGAATGATGGTGTAAAAATAATTCAAGGAACTGTTGAAGGGTCAAAAGGAAATGGAAGAGGTAGGGAATATTGGATTTCTTTGGCTTGGTAGAAAACAAACAAGGAAATCATGTATATCAAACAAATTTCACTAGAAGGGATTCTTAGAGAAAATTTTGTCCTCGTGGTGGGTGACAAATGATATTTCTATCCTTAAATTGCAAGGGTTTGGCCAATCCTTCCAAACAATTTTCTCTTGAAAGGGTAATGGATGGACATAACGCTAATGTGGTTCCCCTATAAGAAATCATGTTTGATGGTGGGAAGATAGTATCCGATTTGGAAAAATATTTAAGGGGGTGGTATTTTATGTTCATTGAATCTAGGGGAAGATTTAGGGAGATTACCACTGAGTGGAAAAATAGAACCCTAAATTACTCCAACTTTTGGTCCTTTTTCTGTAGTTTAGGAATAGGCATGTACTCTCAAGACTTGGGTAAAGAGTTCACAAGGGACAACCTACGACACTGTAATAAAACCTATCCTAGGTCGATCCACTCCACTCGTCTCGTCTTGGTTAACCTGCTCTGCTATCAAGCGATCTGATTCTCTTTTCCTTCACTCTCAAATACTTAAAATCTACGCTCTGATACCACTTGTTATGCATCAGAATAGAAAACGTAAAAATATTCTAATAGAAAAGAATATAGAACCAACATTAAACCAGACAAAAAAACAATTACACGATTAACACAGTGATTTATGTGGAAACCGAATACTAGGAAAAACCATAGGAAAATGATAATTGGTATTCTTATTATTCAATGGAGAATTACAATAGCCAACACATGCATACAACCAACCTCTCCTCTCTATGCACACACCGCACTCCACAATATTACGTCTTTCTCACACACCCCTCACCTCTATGGGTATGCCGATATATATAAAATCTCTTAAACAATTAGACAAACTGATTATAATAATATCCACCAGTTACAAAAACTGTTCATTGAAGAGTGCATGCATGCAAATTCTAAATTTAGTTGATGTGTATGTGCATGCTACTACATGGAAAATCGGTTGGCACGTTTTCAACATCTTTCTTAAATTTAAAGAGCCACCCAACAACAACAACACAGTCCTCAAGCATAGTCATCAAGGTGAAATGTACATGTATTTTTGTCCTTACAAATTATTTTACCTTAAAAATAGCCAAAATTGTATAGAAACTATATAAAATACTTAGAAATTTGAATATTTTTACAAAACTATCACCAAACATTTTACATTTTTCATATTAATGACTAGTAAGATTGATCCATTTTTCTACATTTTAACATAAATTTTCATCCTTAAAATTATTCCTAAATATTATTATGAGACATGTGCACCCTTGATTCAAACCTATATTCTCATACTTAACATGTTTACAAAAAAGTTAAAGCCTAACAAAGAAGGAACTACACAATCACCACCCTAAACTTGATATGATATATATATAGTGTTCAAATATAAAGTGTGATTATAATAAAGGATTTTATTTTTATGAATACATTGATGATTAAAAAATAAATTGTTTTTAGTGATTTATTTTATATTTTGAGTATGAATAAAATATTTAAATACAAAACTATGTATAAATTATTTCATTGAAAAAAAACAAAAAACCTTTAAAATCTTTACAAGTTTATATATAATTTGAAATACATTTAATTAAACTTAAATAATCATATAATTTGAAATACATCTGGTTAAACTTAAATAATTATAATTACATGAAGGGTCTCCTCCTCCTCATTGTTAAGTGAAATTATGATGTCATTATAAAAATTATAGATATCAGCCCTTAATTATATGAAGATGAACAAGGCGATCCTATGTGTTGTGTACCATGATATGAGAGTATGATTATTAGTTCCTGCCTTAAGGCAACAGGGACTATTGTAAACGCTTTTCAACTTTTGCAATATTTATGCACACAAAAGATAGTACTTAACCTAAGTTTCCATCCCCCCATATTTTTTCTTCCCAATCAAATGGTTCGAGTTAATTTGTTCCTCCAATCAAAGGATTTTTGGTCTTATTTGGTCTCTTTTCTAGGCAATTTCACTTTATTAAAGTTCTTAAGCTAGGATTTTTCACCAAGATCTTGGGTTAACACGCATATTTGCTTATGCATCCTTCCAACGTGGATTAATGCTAGTCTCTTACTTAGCATTAGTTTCATTGTTTGTGTTAGCATTTTCTATTACACAAATTTATCCTAAGTTTCATGAGTTCCAAACATTTATGTTGCGGTGTCTAGCCTCATAGTTGCCTTCACAGCTGAGTTGTCCAACGGTACTTTGCATGCAGAGTTATCCAGATGTACTTTGCATGCAGAGTCCCCGGGGCTATTAAAGTGAGAGGAACAACCGATGCCACTGTGAAATCCTTAATGTCACTGTGCGGATAGCATTATCTCCCGGGAAGATTGTATGGGAGAAATGATAGTGGGCATTGTCGTTGCCTCGACAACATGCATTGCAGTTATAGTCTTATTATGCATGTAATAACAAACTATCCTCTGCCTATCTTAATGAAAAGGTCGAGTGCGATTTGATCTTTAGAGTGGGAGCATCTATGAGATCTCGTCCTTGAAATGTGTCGGTCGAGGGACTGGTCGAGATCTAGTTCTAGGCTGAAGATTGATTGAGCTTCCCTATCTATCCGTCGAGTGCTCCAATGGAAAAAATAAACCCTTGGACTATGACGACCTTTTTTCAGTCCGCTTTCAAGCTTGATATCGAACACGCGGCACTCAACTTGAAAGGAAAGGCTATCTTAATTGACTAGCACAGCCACAATTATGTGGCTGATGAACGACGAAAGGCATAATAAATCTACAAACCCTAGAATAAACAGTGAAATAAACCATAATTAGGGTTTTGTCCAAAGATAGAAAATACAATTATTTCAATACAATTAAGGTAAATTCAATACTTTTTTTTTTCCACGGGGAAGTTTTCTCGTTTATATTCAACAGTATATAAAGCTTTTTACAGAGCAGCATTACAAAATCCGTCCCGGAGACTCAGCAAGGTTTGACCACAGGACCTCCTCCCATCTCTTGGAGAAAGGTACACTTGTCTTACCGTCTGAGGTGTCCCACGAGACTAGGTAGGTAAATTCAATACTTACCCTAATTATTTCCAAAGAATTAATACGCAAGTATCATATTCATTTCAGGCTTATCATGATGATTCTATGTCACAGATTGATGACATGCATATTTTAAAGCCTCTTTACGCTTCATATTCACTTTGAAAGCGACAGTCGCGCATTCATTTTTATTACCAGCACCATAAAAAAACATGTATTAAATATGCCAGTGTATTTTTAAAACGTTTTAATTATTGGGGTATCAAAGTCACTATTTACTTCATTGTTTCTGGGATTTCAAAACAAGCGGCGGCTGGTACAGTAACCCGAGGGCATAAAAATCCAGTAGGTGGCGGCAGGCACAATAACGAGAGGGAATAAAAATAAGTGGCTGGCACTTAACAATCCACAAACACACGGTAAAGAGGCGGTCATGAGATGGTGGCTAGTAATATGAAACATTTGGCTTGATAAATAGAACGCGTGGGCATCAGACTGGTTCAAAAGCATAACGTGGTTTAATCTTACTTAATCATTTAAACGTGGCAATTACATATCCTTACAATAATTTTTTAAAGTGATTAGGTAAATGTTAAAAAGTAAACATGTTAACGGATGCCTTGATAAATGCAAGAAAGTTATGAACAATAAATCTGAGCCATTGATTTTGGAGGACGACTAAGAATATGCCAACATTTTCAATTCATAGCCATCAAATTAGGGTTTAAGGTTAAATAAGGTTAAAAGATCATTAATTGTGCCCATTGTCAATAGGTATACGCATTTCGGCGTAACAAGGGATTGGGTGCCTCAAAATTTTGAAACTTTCATTGGTTACCATCCAACTTATTAAATTATTTCCAGAGGTTCCATTAATCTGATTTTTGTATATGCTCCTGATTCAAGTCCACAAAGAATTAGGGTGTGGATCCATTGTTTCTTAAACATTGGATGCCACATTTTGATGCAAAGTCATGAAGGGTCAACATAATGCGAGTCTCGATAAAACTCTAGGATTACCTATGAATTGCTAGTCAGAGGAAGTATTTAGGGAAATTGGCTCAACACTATGTCACTTCTATGAAGCTAGTCTAGATTCAGGCCAGATGATCCTTAGTAGTATTCTTGTAGGGGAGGATATAAGGGAAGGGTTTGCTGAAAATTTGATTCTAAATTATTGTGAGAAGAAATATGAGAAGGTGTCGAAATAGACAATTTTACCATTTTAATGTGCCCAGTTTCATTCTTATGGACACTTTGGTGTTGGTGTGTAGTCTTCCACATTCAAAAAATTAATGGGTAAAAATTTGAAAGAGATAGAAACATCATCAAAAGGACACCAATGATAGTTAAATTCCTCTATAAGAAGTGAATTGATCATGTTACAAATACAAGACAAACCTTGTGGAGGGGTAGTGTAGATTGGTGATGAGGAAGGGATAACTATGAATTATCACATGGAGGATCCCATCACTGACATTGGAATTTGTCCTCAATATCAAAACAAGGATTTCCAAAATGATTTGGTTTCATTATAATAATTATGTACATGTTAATGGTGGGGAGAGAAGGTATATTTATTGAAGGGTTTATTTGGGATTAGATACTCCTTCTAGGATTGTTTGATTAATACTCCTAAAAMTTTATTTWARAAATTATCAATACCATCCTTCTTTGACTACTGAATAAATATGAGGGATGACAAAGAGGTTTTTGGAGGCTTATATTAGGAGGAGAAKGAKGATAATATCATATATAACTCKAGGGGAAGGRGAATAATATCATATATAACKTTTTCCCTAKGAATGATGGTGTAAAAAWAATKCAAGGAACTGTTGAAGGGTCAAAAGGAAATGGAAGAGGTAGGGAATATTGGATTTCTTTGGCTTGGTAGAAAAMAAACAAGGAAATCATGTATATCAAACAAATTTCACTAGAAGGGRTTCTTAGAGAAAATTTTGTCCTCGTGGTGGGTGACAAATGATATTTCTATCCTTAAATTGCAAGGGTTTGGCCAATCCTTCCAAACAATTTTCTCTTGAAAGGGTAATGGATGGACATAACGCTAATGTGGTTCCCCTATAAGAAATCATGTTTGATGGTGGGAAGATAGTATCCGATTTGGAAAAATATTTAAGGGGGTGGTATTTTATGTTCATTGAATCTAGGGGAAGATTTAGGGAGATTACCACTGAGTGGAAAAATAGAACCCTAAATTACTCCAACTTTTGGTCCTTTTTCTGTAGTTTAGGAATAGGCATGTACTCTCAAGACTTGGGTAAAGAGTTCACAAGGGACAACCTACGACACTGTAATAAAACCTATCCTAGGTCGATCCACTCCACTCGTCTCGTCTTGGTTAACCTGCTCTGCTATCAAGCGATCTGATTCTCTTTTCCTTCACTCTCAAATACTTAAAATCTACGCTCTGATACCACTTGTTATGCATCAGAATAGAAAACGTAAAAATATTCTAATAGAAAAGAATATAGAACCAACATTAAACCAGACAAAAAAACAATTACACGATTAACACAGTGATTTATGTGGAAACCGAATACTAGGAAAAACCATAGGAAAATGATAATTGGTATTCTTATTATTCAATGGAGAATTACAATAGCCAACACATGCATACAACCAACCTCTCCTCTCTATGCACACACCGCACTCCACAATATTACGTCTTTCTCACACACCCCTCACCTCTATGGGTATGCCGATATATATAAAATCTCTTAAACAATTAGACAAACTGATTATAATAATATCCACCAGTTACAAAAACTGTTCATTGAAGAGTGCATGCATGCAAATTCTAAATTTAGTTGATGTGTATGTGCATGCTACTACATGGAAAATCGGTTGGCACGTTTTCAACATCTTTCTTAAATTTAAAGAGCCACCCAACAACAACAACACAGTCCTCAAGCATAGTCATCAAGGTGAAATGTACATGTATTTTTGTCCTTACAAATTATTTTACCTTAAAAATAGCCAAAATTGTATAGAAACTATATAAAATACTTAGAAATTTGAATATTTTTACAAAACTATCACCAAACATTTTACATTTTTCATATTAATGACTAGTAAGATTGATCCATTTTTCTACATTTTAACATAAATTTTCATCCTTAAAATTATTCCTAAATATTATTATGAGACATGTGCACCCTTGATTCAAACCTATATTCTCATACTTAACATGTTTACAAAAAAGTTAAAGCCTAACAAAGAAGGAACTACACAATCACCACCCTAAACTTGATATGATATATATATAAACTTGATATGATATATATATAGTGTTCAAATATAAAGTGTGATTATAATAAAGGATTTTATTTTTATGAATACATTGATGATTAAAAAAGAAATTGTTTTTAGTGATTTATTTTATATTTTGAGTATGAATAAAATATTTAAATACAAAACTATGTATAAATTATTTCATTGAAAAAAAAACAAAAAACCTTTTAAATCTTTACAAGTTTATATATAATTTGAAATACATTTAATTAAACTTAAATAATCATATAATTTGAAATACATCTGGTTAAACTTAAATAATTATAATTACATGAAGGGTCTCCTCCTCATTGTTAAGTGAAATTATGATGTCATTATAAAAATTATAGATATCAGCCCTTAATTATATGAAGATGAATAAGGCGATCCTATGTGTTGTGTACCATGATATGAAATAAATTTGACATCACTTTGAGTGGCCTATAGGGTGGATTGTATCTTTCCATCAATTTTGATTGAGTGGTGATTGACTAATCCTTGGTGGAACTCCCATATTGAAATAATCCACTTAATGTTACTTCTAATTTGGGTGAGGCCTCCCCATCTTGTCATTTCCTGGTGATGAATGATCCCTTGATTTGTGTTTCTTCACATTTTGTTGTTATGGGAAAATTGAAAAATTGTTCAACTATTCTATCTGAAGTAGTGGATGAAAATGGGGATTTCCTCAACACATGAAGTTTTGATGAGTTCATCGAGGGTTCCATGGGCTCAAATCTAGATCTAGAAATAATTTTTGGTAGAAGGTTAAAGCCTATGATTGAAAAACCTAGCTTGTTGCATTAGGTCATTCCAATTATAGGGGTAGGAAGGGAGTACTCGAAAGTATTTATTAAAAGGGAGGAGGTCGGTTGATCTAGTAAGCATATGAAGTGTGTTAAAATTCATAGAGTCTTGATTATCATAGTTCTGAGGTACGATATTGTGATGAATGAAGTTGCTTGTATGTTGGATATGATCCTTGTTGGGACGTTCCTAGGCCAGAGAATGGGGAAAGGTATACAAGGGATTGGGTGGCTCAAAATTTTGAAACTTTCATTGGTTACCAACCAACTTATTAAATTCTTTCCAGAGGTTCCATTAATCTGACTTTTGTATATGCTCCTGATTGAAGTCCACAAAGAATAAGGGTGTGGATCCATTGTTTCTTAAACATTGGATGCCACATTTTGATGCAAAGTCATGAAGGGTCAACATAATGCCAGTCTCGGTAAAACTCTAGGATTACCTATGAATTGCTAGTCATAGGAAGTATTTAGGGAAATTGGCTCAACACTATGTCACTTCTATGAAGCTAGTCTAGATTCAGGCTAGATGATCCTCAGTAGTATTCTTGTAGGAGAGGATACAAGGGAAGGATTTGTTGAAAATTTGATTTTAAATTATTGTGAGAAGAAATATGAGAAGGTGTCTAAATACACAATTTTACCATTTTAATGTGCCCAGTTTCATTCTTATGGACACTTTGGTGTTGGTGTGTAGTCTTCCACATTCGAAAAATTAATGGGTAAAAAATTGAAAGAGATAGAAAAATCATCAAAAGGACACCAATGACAGTTAAAATCCTCTATAAGAAGTGAATTGATCATGTTACAAACACAAGACAAACCTTGTGGAGGGGTAGTGTAGACAGGTGATGAGGAAGGGATAACTATGAATTATCACATGGAGGATCCCCTCACTCACATTGGAATTTGCCCTCAATATCCAAACAAGGATTTACAAAATGATTTGGTTTCATTATAATAATTATCTACATGTGAATGGTGGGGAGAAAAGGTATATTTATTGAAGGGGTTATTTGGGATTAGGTACTCCTTCTAGGACTGTTTGATTAATACTCCTAAAACCCTATTTAAGAAATCCTCACTACCATCCTTCTTTGACTACTCAATAAATATGAGGGATGACAAAGAGGATTTTGGAGGCTTATATTAGGAGGTAAAGGAAGATAATATCATATATAACTCAAGGGGAAGGAAAATGGTAATGGATGGACATAATGCTATTGTGGTTCTTCTACAAGAAATCATTTTTGATCTTGGGAAGATAGTCTTCGATTTGGAAAAATATTTAGGGGGATGGTATTTTATGTTCATTGAATTTAGGGGAAGATTTAGGGAGGTTATCACTGAGTGGAGAAAGAGAAACCTAAATTACTCCAACTATTGGTCCTTTTCCTATAGTTTAGGAATATTCATGTACTCTCAAGACATGGGTAAAGAGTTCACGAGGGACATCCTGTGACACTGTAATAAAACTTGTCATAGGCCGAATCACTCCACTCAGCTCGGCTCGGTTAACATGCTTTGTTATTGAGCAATCCCATTCTCTTCTCCTTCACCATATTAGATCTTTCAACTCTGCACTCTGATACCACTTGTTAGGCAGTGAAAGAAAAAAATTAACAAGATTCTAATAACAAAGAATATACATCCAACATTAAACAAGGCACAACAACAATCACACGATTGACACAGTGATTTATGTGGAAACCCAATACGGGAAACAACCATGGGGAAATGATAATTGATATTCTTATTATTTAAGGGAGAATTGCAATAGACAACATAGGTGTGCAACCATCCTCTCCTCTCTACGCACACACTCCACTACATAGTATTGCGTCTTGCTCACAAACTCCTCACCTCTATGGGTATGCTCGTATATATAGCATCTCTCAAATAATTAGACAAATTGATTATAATAAGATCCACCAGTTACACAAATTGTTCACTAAAGAGTGCATGCATGCACATTCTAAATTTAGTTGATGTGCATGTGCATGCTACCGCATGGGAAATTGGTTGACACATTTGCAACATCTTTCTTAAATTTAAAGAGCCACCCAAAAACAACAATAAAATCCTCAAGCATAGTCCTCAATGTGAAATGTACATGTATTTTTGTCATTGCAGTCAATATATTGAAGTCTCAGTTTGAAGACATCAATATTGCATCATTGGATGTCTTGGTCATATAAGAAATCCATGGTACTTTCCTTACATATCGAAGCTACGAAATCGATGATAGATGACTTTTCTTACATATGTCAAAGCCATGTTGTATGATATTGGTCTCTCCCTCACAAACATCCCACGGATGGATTTGACATTGGCATATGTTGAAGAGAAAAAGTAACTTTGTTTCAAGTTCACACTTATATTATTATAGATGATTTTAGGGGCCAAATTAAGTCAATGTGCTAATTTTTCATGGTTTTCCCAAAAAAATATTAGTTAATTTCCATTTTTTCTACATTGTTGGAATTCCACACAATAAAATTATTTTACCTTAAAAATAGACAAAATTATTTTAAGTGATTTATTTCATTATCTTTGTAGTGATTTATTTTATATTTTAAATATGAATAAAAATATTATAAAATAATTAAATACAAAATTAAGTACAATTTACTTCATTAAAAATAAAATAGAAAAAAATTCAAATCTTTACGAGTCTATATATAATTTGAAATACATTTGATTAAACTTAAATAATCATATAATTTGAAATACATTTGGTTAAATTTGAATACTCATTGAAGGGTCTCCTATGTGTTGTGTACCATGATATGAAATTATTAAAATAGTTTCAATACTTCACAATAAAGGTTGAATTTTTTTTAAATGGATTTCAAAAAGAGTAATGGTGTAGTTTAAAAAACGTAAAACGTAACTTTTTTTTATAAAGTATTTAGAACGAGGAATAAGTTATATAGCATAAATATTTTTACACCCAAAAAACATATTCGTACTTCACATTCAACCTCACTACATGGAAATATAATACTATTATGTTTTTAATGAGATTGCATCTTAACAAATGTCATTATATTTCTGTAAATTTAAAGATCAAATGATTTAGATTTATGAGTGGAATAAAATGAAAACACAGATCTATAATATTAACAAAAAGATATTGTGTATAATATTAACAAAAAGATATTGTGAATAATAATAGAGATACAATAAAACTGGACTTTTATTAAATGAAAAATCTGCTATGAACTTTTATTAAATGAAAAATCTGCTAAAACTATAAAAGTATAGATTTTGGATTCTAGATTCTCGGTAACCCATAGGAGTTACTGTCCCAGTTTGAGCCAGTTGTTGATCTATATATAATGTCATAGCTTCTCTTTTATATTTTCTTTACTTAAAATCTTTTTCAATCTATGGCGCGCTCAGGCCTCTTCTCATTGAGTTCTGTGTTACCCAAAATGCATTTGTATTCTCCGTCGTACCCATATTGCACCAGGACTTAGCCATTTCTTGAATTATTCATCGAATGGCGGGTTTGTAGGTTGGTCTCACTATCTTAATGTAAGTTTAGTACTCTTCCATCACCCAAATGCACCTTATGTTATTTTGCACACTATTTTCACCAGCACTTAATCCTTTCTCATACTCGTCATGGAATGATGGGTTCGCTTCCAGTTGACTTTGAGTTCCACCATATTTCCAAGTTTTTTTCCAATGGCCTCTAAGGCTTCACGTGACCAAAACCTTAGGGGTAATCCAAGGAGAATGGCCCATACACACATGGTATTGAGAAGCTCACATTCTGCATCGAAATCAATAGTCCATTTGTGTACAACAAGGCTTGAAGGGCCCCATGACCAATTCTTGTTTAGAACTCCGGGACGATCATCGACCGAGTTAAGGATGAAAAAACACTAACCCCTAACCAGGGTATGGAAGTCGGGAATACCCTAGGAGGGGTTTCGAGACTGAATACCCTAGGAGGTGAAGTCGGGAATACCCTAGGAGGGGTTTCGAGTTTAACTCTGACCACATTCCTAGGGTTTCCACTCTCAACAATTTACACGAGAATATTCCCACCAAAGTTTGGCCCTAAAAGCAGGTCAACTTTGAAACCTGAATATCTCTACCTACCACCATCTCGAAATTTCCTGACTCCTCACTGATACAAAGGGATTCTTCTTAAGGCGAGTCATGACATAAGTAGGAAGGGCTTGTTTTCCTTGAAGAATTGTCTTTGAGACTTGGAACAAGAATCTTCATAGAGAGCCGAGATGGGAAGCTAGAGAGGGGAGGAGAGGAAAACGTAGGAGCCGAAGGCTTGGGCCATTTTCGAGGGGGGACATATCCTTAGGGGGGAGCGGATCTTTGGAATTCGTGAGAGCATTTATGCCTGAACAGACTGGAGGGGGGGCCGATACACCAGATTCGCTTCCTCGAATGAGGTTCTGTACTCCTCTGATGTGCAAAAATCCTAGCAGATGTATGGGATATGCCCGGCCTGGAATTTTACATGCTACAACCCGTATTTACTCCCGCAACTCGTATTTCACACGTCCGTGTAAAATTCACACGTCATTGACTTGCATTGAAATCATAACTTTCAAATTGATGTGTAAGCGTGTGGATTACCCGTCAAAAGCATTAGTGGGTATGTGCGCTATAAGGTTACGCCTATATAATATAGGCCTGGACTATACGCAGCCTGGGGGTGGTAGTTGTAACTCAATGAAGAGCCCGACAATAAAATTAAATGAATAGGCAGCACACACGTCATTGCTGATTTGCATTGAAATCATTAACATGTCAAATTGATGTGTAAGCGTGTAGATTACCCCTCAAAAACATTAGTGGGTGTGCGCTATAAGGTTACGCCTATATAATATAGGCCTGGATTATACGCAACAGGGAGGCTGTCGTAGTGCCGCGTTATTAGTATGTATACTAGCACAGCAGTTAAATAGCTGCTGGTTAACGCCGAAAGGTTGATAAGATGAAACGAATCTTTAAAAAAATATATTAAATTTTATTGTTGATTAACAAATAAAAGGTTGCACTTCATTTATCTGGTGTTAATATTTTAATTTCTGTTAATCACTTCTCTGGCAATCAATTAGCTATCAAAGTAATTTTTAAATATGATTAGGTAAATGTAAAAAAGTAAACACATAAACGGATATCTTTATAATAGCTAGGAAGTTAATGATTGAAATCACAGCCATTTATTTTGTGTGACTACTAAGAATATTCCAGCCATATTTAATCATGTCCATAGAAAACTTATTAAGCACTAAACTCCTATTAAATCTGCCATTGTCAATAGGTGTACGCCTTTCGGCGTAACGAGTAAATTAATTGTGCAGTAAATTTATGTTTGTTGGATATAGGGAATTAAAGTTTTTTAGTATTTGGAATTTTTTTTTTATTTTTTAGAACTCTTAATTTAGAATTTTACATAATTTTTTAAAGTATTGTTTCATTGGATTAGGGTCAAATTTTGATAATACTGAGGTATGATATTTTTAATTGGATTTACATTGTGTTGTGTGATCCAATTGTGTAGGTAGTGCAATGTGTTGTTATAACTTTCAATGCCTTTACTATAGACAATTGACCTTGTTTTCCTCACAACATAAATTATTTTGACACTTGTAAATTTATATAAAAAGCAAAATCACATGCATGAAAAACAAATGGATGTCATCAAATTTACACTTGTCATGGGAGATAAATTTGAAATTCCAGGCCTAGATATGTCCATAGATTGCATAAAGGTAGACACCTGGTAAGCAAAGATAGACACCTGGTAAGACAGAGGACTGAGTAGGGCGAAAGATGATGGAACGTGGAAGAGCCTGACTAGATAGGGAGGAATGGAGGGAAAAAGATAGTACAGGAGAGCCCTTCAGGCCTCTCAAACCTACGGATAAAAGTTGGATCACCATGTGTCAGGTCGAGATGTAGGCTCAAAGAAATATATATATACTTTTTTTTTTAAATTTGTGTATGAAACTCCCTTGTTTTTGGGACAACAAATCCTAAAGTCTACAAATGTTTATATACCTTACCCTCCTTTAGATTCGAACTTGTGATCTCTTATAATAATAATAATAATAATAATAATAATATAATTTTAAGGTCATGGCCAAGCTAAACACCAAATTAGTGTATGAGACCCTTGTTTATGGGGCAAGGAACCTCAACAATTTGACTACTAAATTCTACATAAATGTACATATCCTTTTCCTTTAAAATAATAAAAGTTTTGATTTTCTAATATTTTTTTCACATTCAAACATGTTTTTTTTGTCATCAGTTAGGCAAGCAATCAAAAATTGAAACAAAATTTCACTACATTTAATTTAATCATTTTTATTTGAGAAAATGCAACTTTATTCCATGATGCTTCGTTGAGAAAATGTTTATACAATAAGGAATAAAGATTTTTAAGATTTTTGATTAGGGTAATCTTGTTATGCTGTGAATTGGCGTTCATAACAGAGGAAACCGGGGCCGTAATAGAATCGAGAAGGGTACCATGCCGTGATTTAGTTATATCAGCCTGAGAAATAGGGACAAACAGCATCAATCCCGTCCGAAGAAGGGAACCGGAGCGAGTTCGTTGTCATTTGTTAATCTTTACATATTTCTATCTACATGCAATGACAGATATTGCGCCGAGGGCTGTTTCTATCGATAAACCTTGAGAGCGTGAGACAGATGATTCTGTAGCGTTCTGGCACAGGAATGGCGATAATAAGCTTAGTAATTTACAAACGAGAGATGAGTAAAACTGGTTTCGTAAAAAAATTGCTAGGAAGGAGTTGGGTTTACGTTTCGATCTTATGAACGCGAATAACCAGTATAAATTAACTTTGAATAACCGTTAGGTTTTTGACAGAGGCATCTAGAAAGAAACAGTAAATAGTTGGAAAGAAAACCATGAGAGGTTTTTAGTTTTTTCTGTATTGCAGTGAACATTGTACTTGGGTTTATAAAACTATAGTTGAAATTTGTCTTCTTTTTTAACTAGGTTTGATCAACTTAGACGATATTAATTGTTGTATCAGATTTTTTTTTTTTGAGACAATAGATTCATTCACCAATTTGATTTTTAAAGTTTACTAAAATATACATACCCTACCCTATTTCCTTTTGTAACCTCTAAAAAAATATTCTTAATATTTTTAATGTATTAACTTTTCATCGTACTTTATAATTCTTCTAGTTTTTCTTAAAAAAACATTAAATCATTTTTCAATTAAAAGAAATTTAAAATAAAAGAACATTTTTAATGAGAAAGTGAAAATCATTTCACTTAACCAAATATTATATATTTTTATATCTTATTAATATTTACTTTTTAAAAATATATATTTGAAACTTGGGATTAAGTGTCTTTATACATTTTTAGTTTAATTTGATATAATATATTATTGATATATGAATTTAGTAGTTGATAAATATTAGTAGTTTTTTTTACAACTTCTATTCTTTAATTTTTCATAAATATATATTATTACACACATTTCAATCAATCTTGAACACATATTAATACATCTATGGTCACTAATCTCCATGTTGAATATTATATTTAGAGTAATGAACATTATATTAATTGCAAAACTTGTTCAAGAGGATTTGACTAGTAGTTGGTATTGAATAACTACAAAAATAAGTTGAAAAAGTGTTCTTTCAAGTGAATGTTATTTTTTTTTCAATGATTTTTTTTAAGAGAAACTTTTGATATATCATGCTAGTAACGGGTTGTAATGGTAAGTAATTCTTGAAATAATATTTTAGGGAGATTTTGTTTGGTAATAGAAACTTGATATTTTGTTTTCAATGATTGTTTTTGTTAAAGTTTATTTTGGTATATCATATTAATAACTAGTTTGAAGTAGTTCGTGAAGTAATATTTTATGGATATCTTATTTGGTTGTAGGGACTAGATTATGCATTTAGTTTGAAGTAGTTTTTGAAGTAATATTTTATGGATATCTTATTTGGTTGTAAGGACTAGATTATGCATTTATTCAATTGAAACTTAGTTTAATGAGAAATATTGTTTAAGTTATAGTGTGACAATTAATAATTTCTACAATAAGAAAAATGGTTCTACAACATAGTTTAATATTGTTTAATAATTGTAATTTTTGATGAGTAACTCACCAATCTCAAAATAGGATATCAAAACTTTATTAATCTTCCCTAGAATTTACAAAAAGACATAAATGTCTAATTGAAATTGAAAATGTGAAATTTTTTAGGACATATTTTATGGAGCCACATAATGTTACTAGATGTTTACATTACAAAATCATTCTAAAATGGTTAATGTAATGTTTTTGAAGTTTTATAGTAAAAATTGTTTTATAGTATTTACAATGTTTGTACTTCCTCGTAATTAGGATAGAGACGAGATTGTTTTATTCAAGTAGTTAAAATATATCTTTCAAGTATTAGGATATTCAAAAAATTAATATATTTAGTGTTTTAAAACTTATTTGGATTGGAAAATTTCTTTTTCCTATATTAATCCTTATAAATAAAAAATAATTATATTTCTTCAAACCACTAAACATACATTCAAATTATTTTACAATTATATTCCAAATTTATATATAACCATTAATTATTTGACAATTATATATATATATATATATATATATATATATAAACTTTTAATATTTCAATATATTATCCTCAAACATTTAATAGTTGTTTTTATTATAAGAATTTAATTTTACATATTTACCAGTAAAATTTAAAAAAAAAGAAATAATATACTTTAACATTACTTTTAATATAAAAATATACATTAATTTTATTTTATTTAAACTTATTTTATTTAAACAAGTTTTTACAAAATAAAATAATATTTAAAGAATAATATTTTCAAACTTTTAATAATTGTTTTCTATAATCAAACATTTAATAGTTGTTTTTATTATAAGAATTTAATTTTACATATTTACGAGTAAAATTTAAAAAAAAAGAAATAATATACTTTAACATTACTTTTAATATAAAAATATACATTAATTTTATTTTATTTAAACTTATTTTATTTAAACAAGTTTTTACAAAATAAAATAATATTTAAAATAATATTTAAAGAGTAATATTTTCAAACTTTTAATAATTGTTTTCATTATAGAAGTCTAATTTTAATATTTATAAATAAAATCTTAAAAAAAAAAAAAAATACCATATTTTAACATTACTCTTAATATAAAAATAATACTAATACTAAGGTATGCATTAATTTTATTTTATTTAAACAATTTTTTTAAGGAAGAAAACTAATATTTGTCTTCACTTATCAGCATAAAAGAAGTTAAGCCAACCCTGTTTCTTCAAATTGAAATCTAACCTTGAACTTCAAACTTCAAATTTTCTTAATATGAGACTTGGAATCTGGACATCGGCCTCGAATTTTCTGTGGACAGAATGACAAGACTAGACATATGACATTTGGCGTCTGCCAGCAGTGCGCCACATGAAAAATGTTTTGGACAAACAGGAGAGTACAATTGTAAGAACAAGCCGTTTTACAGMACTGCAATTATGTGCCCTTCTTGCAGGCTGTCCCTCTGTATTAGTTTTCCATTCTTGCAATCATTTATATAAAATTTGCCAAAGAGCTACATGTCAGCCTTGTCCAGGCGTCAGACCTCTCCATTCTGAAAAAATAATTCTAGAATTTGTGCTTTATGATCAGCAGTTAATGAGATTACTATTATTGTTACAATCGTTCACGTGCTTCGATTCATTCGTTTTGAGAAATTAGAGATCAATGGCAGCCTTTTCTGGTCCCTACAAGACTTTTACTATGGAGTCGGTTGGGATTAGGGATCCGATCTCTGATATTCAGGATCAAAAGTTGCAGTACGATGTTAGTAAGCATCTTGCTGATCGGCAATATATCGAGTTCGCTCGCGAGTACGGAGTTATCAGCTCTGAGAAGCACTAATGTCTTGGTACGAGTCAACTATGGAATCATTCGGATTACAGGAGGTCATAGATCCCATTATGATCAACACTCTATGGTCCATCTTTCGGTGTCGATAATGGTGAAAGGGCGGTGCATCCTGAGACTAAAAGCACAGTGGACGAAAAAAGACAGGATTGTGATGCGAATCACCTACAAAAGCATACTCCAGGCCACGAGGAGAATCTGGAAGTAACGATTGATAAAGAGAAGTGTATTGATAAACCCGCCGGAAAGGGAGGGATGTTGGAAACATGTCAACTAATTTTTTCATGAGGTCATATGGACATGCACATGCAGCTTTGTTATTGAGCATGTATGCAATTTATTTATAAATTGTTCGTGTAACTATCTGATTATCCATGATTACTTTGTATAATTGAGAGATAAATATTATATATGTGAGCATACCCATAGAGGTGGAGTACAATGTAAGTCCAAGCTTGTGCAAGGCTAGGAGAGGATGATTGTCTGCCTATAAAGGGTATAATCATTGTCCTTGGCTTTTTCCCGTCCTGGATTTCCAAGTAAATCACTTATCAAGTGTATGATTGATGTTCTTGATTTAATGCGAGTTTAATCTTGCTTATTTTATGCTCTATTATATGCTATGTTTTACTTTAAGTGCCTAACAAGTGGTATTAAAACTTAAAATTAAAGAAACAAAAAACGAAGAAGAAAAAAGTCTGATAACTGGATCGAAGAGCAAATGAACCTAACCTACTAAAATTGATCAGCCAAGGACAAGTTTTTTTTTATTACATCGTCGTCAATTTTTTTTTTAAAGGAAATTCCATAATTTTTTTGTAATGGTATGAAATGTTGACTTTTTCATTAAGCACGAGAGCTTTAAGGTAGAGTATCGATTATTTGATTATTTAATTAAGGTGGAGGTGAGCTTTAATAAAGGTGAGCACTTTTTGTTTTTTGAATTGTAATAAAGGTGAGCACTTTAATAAATGGAGTTGGTGAACTTTTAATAAAGGTAAATGTTTACAAGTTTTAAGGAATACACATTAAATAATTAATTGTGTTTTGAATTTTTTTTAATTAATATTTTTTGGGAGGTTTATTTTATTATTTTTCCATATTTAAAAGAGTTCAGGTTTATAAGTAGTCTTTTTAGAGTTTTTTTTTGCTAATGGAGAAAGTGTAGAGTTCCAAGTTTGAGGGGAAAAGTTCAATGGTAAGAATAGATTTGCGCTATAGAAGTTCAAGATGAGAGATCTTCTTGTGCCACAAGGATTGCAAAAGGCCTTTACTGGAACGCCAAAGAAACCGACAAGCATGACAGAGAAGGACTAGGAGGATATGGATGCAAGAGCCCTAATTACTATTTGTTTGTGTCTAGCAGATGAGGTGTTGTTTAACATCACAGAAGAGACAACAACAACGGATTTGTGGACTAAACTAGAGAGTCTATATATGACAAAGAACTTGTCAAACAAAATCTTCTTGAAGAGGCAGTTGTACAGCTTGCGGATGAAAGAAGCTATGAAAAATTGTTGATCACTTGAATGTTTTCAATACTCTCATTTGTCAGTTAACTAATATGGAAGTAAAGTGACGCAACAGACGTCTCCCCGTGACCTGTCCGCGCCTACCAAGACCTTATCTCCTTGGCCCGAAGAGTCAACTGCTCTCACAACTCCTCTCGGGAGTCTTCGTCACCCACAGGATACTCCTCGGCGATCTCCTCTTCACATATCGAGAGATCGGGTCTCGCGATATCGCGAGGCTCACAACACTGTTCTCGTGTTACTCAAAACGTCGAGTCTCGAATGTCGATGAGTCAACGGCCAACGGCTTCGTGTATCGGGGATTTCCCTATCGAGAAATCGGCAGTTACGCTGTCGCGTATCTCATGTAACACAAAACCCCGATCCCCGATGTGCCGATTTTCCGATGTAAAGCCACCTGTCCTTCACTCGTTCCTGTGGTCCCACGCTGCCACGTCACTTCGGGATTTCGCGGATTGCGAATCCACGATACAAAGTTTCCCTGTTGCTGGAAACCCCGAACGCCGAACCCCGAATCTCCGACTCCTCGGGATCTAGCGCCACCTGTCCCTGCTCTGATCGACGACTCTCGTAGATTCGGGAAATCGCTACTCGTGATTTCAAAGGGTATGAAACTCTTGCCCTTGCAAACCCCGATCTGACGAATCCCGATATGCGATGGAAATTGGGTTCTACCGGCGCTTGAAGGTTAACCTCCCCGCAGCTTCCCCACGATCCAACGATCCACGGGTTTTCACAATTCTCCACAGCGATCTCAAGTCGTCGATCCTCTTCCTCTTGTCTTTCTTCCGCCTTGGTATTTTTTTCCGGTCCCAAGTCCCTGGTTCTGCTAGAACTACTCCTGGACCTGTTTCTGCCGGTTCATTACAGGGTTATCCCTCCTAAGCTTTATCAATTCTGATTCCTCAGAGGCTCTTCACGTGCGCTTTACGTGCTCGACCTCCAACAGCTCTCAAAGTGTTGAAGTCGTCCAAACCCTGTGCAGTCCCACCAACAGAAGCCCTGTCCTCTCCTCTCAGACTCGCCTCTGAGACTTCAAATCCGACCTGCTCTTCACCTGCACGGTTCTAACAACCCAATACAACTCTGGGCAGAGAAGAATAAGAGTTTAACTGTAGAGCCTCCTCAACGCACTCTATGCACAGGAATTCGACTGCACTCGATGCAGGAATCTCCTGGCTCGGACAGAGAAACAATTGAAACTTATTCTCTCAATCTCTCAGATTTTAAAACCTACCCTGAAATCAAATACACAGCACATAACACAAAAGCATAACAAGAAGCAAATATGCAATAGCACAATATCAACAACACACAGAGAATAATCACACCCATGGAATTGAATCAAACTTCTCTATTAATTCAATATATGTACATGGGGATTCTTCACAAGCTCTCTGCTCTACTCTCCTCTTGCTCTCAATGCTTGATTTCTAAATCTTACAATGATACAAAGGAGGGTGCCTATATTCCGTTTGCCCTCTCGAAATCTACAACTATCAAATCTACAATGAATTCCTATCTAACAGCATTAAAACCATTAAATGCCTTCCTATCTATAATACATTACAAGTGCACTTCTTATGAATGCTTTCATTCAAATGGCGGAGCAACAACTTTCCAAAGTATTTCAAAAAGATATGTGTTGGCGTTGTCCAGCTGTATGTTCTTTACTCCACGCGCTGGCTCGCTTGATGAAGTGTGGATGCTCCTGCATCATAACTCCTCGACTCAAAAGATTTCATGGGCTCCTGTCCATGAGCTCCTGCACAGTCTGCCCATGCTGCTGTATCACTGCCTCGGTTTCCCAGCTAGCATCCTCCACTGGGTGGTTCTTCCACTTCACCAGGTATTCAAAGTACTGTTTTCTCCTGGTCTTCCTTCCGACTCTTTTATCCAGTATGCACTCCATATCAAGCTTCTGTGCAACTGGCAATTGCTTATGCCACTAGATCACTGGTTGTTCATCAGTTCCATCTCCTTCATCCTCGGTCCTATAGGGGTATAAATCCGAAATATTGAAAATCGGAGATATCCCGATGCCCTCTGGAAACTCAAGCTCATACGCATTCTCCCCGAATTTCTTCAGGACTCTACACGGCCCAATTTTCTTCATCTTGAGCTTGTTATATGTTCCCCTTGGGAAACTTTCCTTCCTCAGGTGCGCTAGAACCATGTCCCCAACTTCAAACTGAAGTTGCCTTTTCCTCTGATCGGCTCTGCGCTTATACTCCTGGTTCGCCTTCATCAGTCGCTGCTTCACCTGTGTGTGAAGTTCCTGCATTGCTTCAGCGAACTCTTCAGCACGAGCACTGCTGGTTTCAGCCTGTCCTGGCTCCCTGAGCTCAGAAACTCCTCTCAGTTGTGTCCCATACAAAATTTGAAACGAGCTCTTACCTGTACTCCGATCCACTAAATCGTTGTACGCAAATTCTGCCTATGGTAGGATCTGATCCCAACTGCTGTGATGCTCAGTTACCAGACTTATCAAAAGATCCCCCAAGCTTCTATTGACCACCTCGGTCTGTCTGTCTGTCTGCGGATGGTAAGCAGAACTGAATGCCAAGTCAGTACCCAGCTTCTTCCATAGCGTCCTCCAAAAGTTACCTATGAAATTTGTGTCACGATCTGAGACTATGCTTCTCGACAATCCATGCAACCGCACAATCTCTTTGAAAAACAAATTTGCGATGTGGGTTGCATCGTTGGTCTTATGACACGGAATGAAATGTGCCATCTTTGAGAACCTGTCCACCACTACAAAAATGGAATCAACTCCTCGCTGTGTTC
>ML782518.1:519183-534444 GCA_009831015.1 Picea engelmannii | reverse complement strand
TTATCGGTGCTTCCACTGTCCACTATGACCTTGCATTTCCAGCCCTTGGTCTTGCAAGTCATCCGGAACAGTCTGCATCTTTGCGCTGTGTCCTCCACCTCTTTCTCAGGTTTCAAAAGGACCTTATGCACTGTCAGTGACTTTCCACTTCCAGTGTCTTCATCTTCGACATCACGCCTCTGCGCCTCAGCGACGTGAGCTTTTCCTCTGTCCATTTTCCTATCTGGACAGTCCACGGCTTTGTGTCCGTCTTTCCCACATGTAAAACATGTGATAATTCCTCCTCAGCCTCTTCCTCTACCTCGGGTACGAGGAAAAGTGTTGGCATCAGCATATCCTCCTTGCTGATCATCTTGCTGCCTCCTCGGCTCAGAAATTTGCTGCCTCTGCTGTGAGGTTCCTCCTCTTTCAGCTTTTCCCTGAGGCCTCTTCCAATCCTCCTTGGGCTTTTGAGTTCTCTCTTGGGCAACTGCTTTGCCTCTGGGCTGGCTTCCGCCTCGCCCTCGCTATCCTTTCTTGCGGCTCAGCTTCTCTTCAACTTTCAGAGCCATCTGGTACGCATCCTCAACTGTTCGGATGGTGACCATGCTCAATTCATCCTGAATGTCATACCTGAGACCATTCAGGTATCTCGCCACCTTTTTGTCATCACTCTCCCGATGACCAGCTCGAATGTTGATCTTGTAGAACTCCTTGGTGTACTCCTTCACCATCATCATCTTCTGCCTCAGGTTCTGCATCCACCTGAACAGAGTGATTTGATAGTCTCTGGGGATGAATTTCGCTTTCATCTTAGCGATCATCCTGTCCCAGCTCTTTATCTTTTGTTTTCCTTTGGAATTCCTGTTCGCCTGCAGCTCGTCCCACCATAAGGCTGCATGTCCTTTCAATTTAGTGACAACATGCCTCACCTTCTTGTCCTCTTCGATATCTTCGTAATCGAAGTAGGTGTCGAGTGCTCGGATCCAATCTAGCAACTCTTCTGCATCCAGGCTTCCCTTGTAAGCTGGAATGTCCATCCTCACCTTTGCGCTCATCCTGGCGATAGCCTTGATTAATCGCTCATTGGCTGCATCTTCTGCTGCAACTCCACCTTGCGGTATAGCATCAGCTTCGCCTTCGGAGTCACTCAGATCTCCTGTATTCGCTGTGCGCCTCTGCGCTGCTTCCATATCTTCCATTCTAGCACGAAGATTTCGTATTTCCCTCTCCATTTCTATATTCTGTCCTTGACTACTTCTTTCCCTAGATAATTCCCTCTCCTTCTCTGGATTGGGTGATTGCCTACCTCTTCTCGGCAGCATTACGTCTTCTCTTCCTCTCTGCTACAAAAAGCAAAGATACCCCGGCTCTGATACCACTCTGACGCAACGGACGTCTCCCCGTGACCTGTCCGCGCCTACCAGGACCTTATCTCCTTGGCCCGAAGAGTCAATTGCTCTCACAACTCCTCTCGAGATTCTTTGTCACCCACAGGATACTCCTTGGCGATCTCCTCTTCGCGTATCGGGAGATCGGGTCTCGCGATATCGCGAGGCTCGCAACACTGTTCTCGTGTTACTCAAAACGCCGAGTCCCGAATGCCGACGAGTCAACGGTCAATGGCTTCGTGTATCGGGGATTTCCCTATCGGGAAATCGGCAGTTACGCTGTCGCGTATCTCATGTAACACAAAACCCCGATCCCCGATGTGCCGATTTTCCGATGTAAAGCCACCTGTCCTTCACTCGTTCCTGTGGTCCCACGCTGCCACGTCACTTCAGGATTTCGCGGATCGCGAATCCACGATACAAAATTTCCCTATTGCTGGAAACCCCGAACGCTGAACCCCGAATCTCCGACTCCTCGGGATCTAGCGCCACCTGTCCCTGCTCTGATCGATGGCTCCCGTTGATTTGGGAAATTGCTACTCGCGATTTCAAAGGGTATGAAACTCTTGCCCTTGCAAACCCCGATCTGACGAATCCCGATATGCGATGGCAATTGGGTTCTACCGGCACTTGAAGGTTAACTTCCCCGCAGCTTCCCCACGATCCAACGATACACGGGTTTTCGCAATTCTCCACAGCGATCTCAAGTCGTCGATCCTCTTCCTCTTGTCTTTCTTCCGCCTTGGTATTTTTTTCCGGTCCCAAGTCCCTGGTTCTGCTAGAACTACTCCTGGACCTGTTTCTGCCGGTTCATTACGGGGTTATCCCTCCTAAGCTTTATCAATTCTGATTCCTCAGAGGCTCTTCACGCATGCTTTACGTGCTCGACCTCCAACAGCTCTCAAAGTGTTGAAGTCGTCCAAAACCTGTGCAGTCCCACCAACAGAAGCCCTGTCCTCTCCTCTCAGACTCGCCTCTGAGACTTCAAATCCGACCTACTCTTCACCTGCACGGTTCTAACAACCCAATACAACTCTGGGCAGAGAAGAATAAGAGTTTAACTGTAGAGCCTCCTCAATGCACTCTATGCGGAGGAATTCGACTACACTCGATGCAGGAATCTCCTGGCTCGGATAGAGAAACAATTGAAACTTATTCTCTCAATCTCTCAGATTTTAAAACCTACCCTAAAATCAAATACACAACACATAACACAAAAGCATAACAAGAAGAAAATATGCAACAACACAATATCAGCAACACATAGAGAATAATCACACCCATGGAATTGAATCAAACTTCTCTATTAATTCAATATATGTACATGGGGATTCTTCACAAGCTCTCTGCTCTTCTCTCCTCTTTCTCTCAATGCTTGATTTCTAAATCTTACAATGATACAAAGGAGGGTCCCTATATTCCGTTTGCCCTCTCGAAATCTACAACTATCAAATCTACAATGAATTCCTATCTAACAACATTAAAACCATTAAATGCCTTCCTATCTATAATACATTACAAGTGCGCTTCTTATGAATGCTTTCATTCAAATGGCGGCGCAACAACTTTCCAAAGTATTTCAAAAAGATATGTGCTGGCACTGTCGAGCTGTATGTTCTTTACTCCACGCGCTGGCTCGCTTGATGAAGTGTGGATGCTCCTGCATCATAAAGTTTGAAGATGAGGACAAGGTAATTGTTGTGGGTGGGAAATCCCTCCTACGGACTAGCACTAAGGGTTTTATCATGCATGCATAAATGACCTAAAGATTCTTACTTTTTACCATCATCCCATGACTAGACCGCCATTACTCATATGTAAATACAAGGCTCAAGAGATTAAGTTGACGTACCTTATTCTTCGTGTTTGATGTCGATCCCTTTTCGCGCTTGGTCGTTCTTTGACTGCAACTCTCCTCCCAATGCTGACCTGCATTCACTAAAGACAAACAGAGAACTCCACATGCATTTGATCTATGAACTAACGGGTTAGAGATTTAATCAATCATACAATCAATATCCAATAATGACAATCTCATATGGCGGGACGGGAAAAACAATTCTTTTATTAACTTCACAATGATACCTTACAATGATAAAGTCCGCTACTACTCCTCAATCCTGGTCCTGGGATCTTCTTCCACTATCTTCCAATTGATTTTCTCTATACTTCTCTTTCCACAAGGATGGCTAAAGGTTGGGACGAAGGGAATGCTCAATCGGGTATAGTTTCTTTACTATGATTCTCCTCCTTTCAAATGGGACCCCTAACCCTTATTTTATAGGCTAGAAGAAGCTAGGTATTTGGTCGAGTGATCGGCCATGCATGACCGAAAGGTTTAGTTAACTTACCCAAAGCTGTGAGTTTCGTCAACAAATTTCATTTTTTCGTGCTTTTGTAGGTACACGCGGACTGTCTTGGGTCAGCTAGCATGTACATGCAAGTAGTAATGGAGCAGGGCGCCTGGGTCTTTATAAAAGGGGTTTTTAAGAAGAGTTGTTCAGCAGTGTTTTGGCAAAGAAGGAATCTGAGATGGCCTGATGCCAGGTAAGCATGTATGGTGCAAATTAGGGATATAATAGATGCCCCCTAATGTGTGACGTCAGAAGAGCATCTAATGGCCGAAATACATTAACAATTTTCATCGATGTTTCGAACAAGTGAGCCCAGTGACCAGAAATCAGGAGGTGTCGTCTGCAAAATAATAATTGTCTCACCGAGGCGGGCATACCCATGCTCAGGATAAAATAAAATCATGGCTACCAATCAAATACACTATAGATCCATATCATATAACTATATAAAGTGTAATCGCAAACAATACACAACGGAGCTACATCTCGAAATAAAAAAGATATACATGTAGAGTATCCATCTTCTAGAAGATGATAAGACCTGATGGCTGGAGATGAGGTCTTCAGAGCTCGAGAAACAACTTCAAAATCTTCAAAACTCGGGTAGGAGTGTAATATGAGTGTACGACTTCACTACCCAGAGGTCTTCGATGACTCTTCGGTCATGGACTAGAGAATCTTGATTATCAAACTGAAGGCTTCATTGATTTCAAACAAAGACTTGATTGGACTTTCGGGATGGTCGGGCATGAGGGCAAGAGACAAACTGCAGAGGGGACGAATCAGGCTTGGTAAAAAATTCCCTTGGACAATAGCATGACAAATGATGAGACTCAGGCAACATGGCATTAACATAAGTTTACGAGGCAGGGGGCAACACAAACTTTCCATATGTTTGGAAGAATAACCAAACGGAGGAGGACACAACTCTATGTAGCGAGAACAACTTCCTAAGGTCATATTCAATCCCAGAGTTTGATGAAGAAACAAACATATTTTCTTTATCCAAGGGCGACTCATTATGCTGCCAATACAAAGAAAATACTTTTCCCTTCCTCTTTTTGTGGTATTTTTTTTTTTTTGTTTTTTTTCAATAATTTTGGAAAAAAAATAAAAGAATGTTACATTACAAAGGAGGAATGAGTGTCACAAACATACAAGTTTGAGGCGCAAGGACAAGAATTATGTTCAAAGAAAGGACACTTGGAAAAAATCACTCTTGGGACCAAAGGTGTCAAGACTCAGAGGCAAAGTGCTACAGGGCTTGCGTATAAGGCATGCTTCAGATGGTTCAACTGAGAGCAACATGGAGCTGACATTGGACCAATGACGCAGGTATGCAAATGCGGTTAACAAAACAAACAATGGTAATGTCCTTCGATGTAAGTTTAACGAGTCCAGAGAAGGTAAGCTCGACGGTTTTTTCATATTTAGAGAGTCTGAAAAAATGTAAAAGGAGACTCCACTGGGGTACCTTTTTCGAAGGTAGTCTAGTCGGTTTGAAAAAGGGGTAAATTAGCACCGAAAAGACGTCTATTCAAAACCATTTTAACGAGTGTGATAAAGACAAGATCACTTAACCATTTTTCATTTTTAAGGAGTCTGAAAAAAGCTTAACTATGGACTCTGTTAGAGGTGTTCTTCTAGACCATTTTAACGAGTGTGAAAGAATAAGGTCACTCGACGATCTTTTCAATTTTAGGGAGTCTGAAAAGAGCTTACCTATGGACTCTGTGGGGGTTCCTTTTTCATACATTTAGACCCTTAGGCCTGAAAAAGGGTCAAAATGATACCCGAGGGTACTCTTCTAGAGAACTGAAGTTCCTTAGAGTATACATTTGTTCGTACAGTTGACCGTCCAGACCGAAAAAGGGGTAAACTACCACCGTATATATGTGACTTCAAATTTCAGTTTAATGAGTGTGAAAGGCCACAAGATCACTTGGCAATATTTTCATGTTTAGAGGGTATGAAAAGGGCTTAAAAGAAGACCCATGGGGGCTATGACTCATGTATGAAACTGGTTCAGGTAGAGTCTGCTACTAGGCTTAGACCAAGAGTCTCTTTGATAGTCAACTTGGGAAGTCTCCCAAAAGGGAAGAAAACACAAACCACGGTGTAAATCCTCCTGCGGGATAGAAATCGTAGTCAAGGGTTCAAGGATAGCCTCATCTAAAGGCAATTCAAAATCCGAGAAATCACGCAAACGAGGGTCGACAGTCCCAACGGGTGAAGTAAACTGACCATACTCCATATGACGATGGAGGTTCTGGCTAGGACTGACAGAGTCTATCAATGAAGAATCATGATCACGAGGGCTTGAGGATATACAAACAATGAGATCAGACTCAGAAGGATACTCAAGCCCACTTGGACCTAGAGAGGGAAGCAAGGCCTCCCATGCCCCCATTGGATAAACCAATGGATCAATTGTTGAGACCAAGTATCGAGAGGGAACACATGATTGAACTGGTTCCTTCTTAGAAGCAATTGAACACCGAGGATAAGACGCCATATAATTAACCCGTAGTGGGGTAGAGTCTACACGAACGCTAGGAACATATAAAGGGGTAGTTTGAAATAATGTTGAATTAGGATGGTGATTATCAGATGTCAGCTGGTCGATAGTGACAATGCTTCCATTGTGAGGGAAATGCATCACCCAGAAGAGCATAGACACTGCAACATTCATAGCATATACATAATCACACTCGAGAGGCATATTGAAATCTAACAGGCCTTGCACCACTATAACATCAACAAGGACAGTCATCCCACCTAATGAGATAGGCAACTGAGGAAGAATCCCCAAATATTCACTAGGACGTCTGTCAAAAAACAACAGCTCATGCGAAGCAGACACAAGCTTGGGAGATCCCAAGACTTTCCAAACTGAGGATGATAAAATACTTGTAGAGGCTCCCTCATCCACAATACATTGATAATTTTTTGTTGAATTAACTTCAACCCTTATTTGAAAAGGTGTGGTAGAAGGAAGACGAGGCTCAACAAGGTCATTCCAATCAAAGGAAACCATGCTAGGCTTGGAGGGGGTGTGATCAAAATGAGCGGAATGCCCCCTTTTTATGAAAGTATTGACCCAAAAATGCTAAAAACATAGTCGGTAGACACGTCACTCCCCAAAAGAAGAGTGGGATCATCTGATGATTGCATCGGCATGACCACTTTCGCAACCAATGGTTGAATAGGCTGCAGGGATACATGGTCTAAAGGCACCTCACCCCGCAAAAGAGGAGTGGGATCAGCCGATGACTGCATCGGCATGACCACTTTCGCAACAAATGGATGAACAGGCTGTGAGACTACATGGTCTAAAGGCACCTCACCCCCCAAAAGAGGAGTGGGGTCAGCCGACGACTACATTGGCATGACCACTTTCTCAGCCAATGGTTGAATAGGCTGAGAGAATACATGGTCTAAAGGCACCTCACCCCTGAAAAGAAGAGTGGGATCAACTGATGACTGCATCGGCGTGACCACTTTCTCAACCAATGGTTGGATAGGTTGAGAGACTACATGGTCTAAAGGC
The DNA here is from genome assembly GCA_009831015.1 of Picea engelmannii. NCBI lineage: Eukaryota > Viridiplantae > Streptophyta > Pinopsida > Pinales > Pinaceae > Picea > Picea engelmannii. The sequence continues at coordinate 527,170 of ML782518.1, read as the reverse complement.
ACCTCACCCCTTAAAAGAGGAGTGGGATCAGTCGATGACTGCATCAACATAATCACTTTCTCAACCATTGGTTGAATAGGCTGAGAGACTACAATATCTAAAGGCACCTCACCCCTCAAAAGAGGAGTGGGATCAGACGATGACTGCATCAGCGTGACCACTTTCTCAACCAATGGTTGAATAGACTGCAATGAAACCTCAAAAGACTCAGAATCAGAAGAGATTCCAGACATGGACCACAATCTTTGTACCTCTGGAATGCGAGGGCACAAATGAGTAAGGTGATCTCCCTTGCAAAGCTTATAAGGGAAATTAGGCTTACGTCCTATCTGTCTAGGTTTCTCAATAGAATTAATGCCCCCAACATGACTAGTAGTTGTTGGTTGCACATCTCCAACATGACTTGCAGAGGTTAGTGATGGGTCGATAACATGACTCGCAGAGGTTACAGACCTATTACCAGTATGACTAGCAGTGACTAGACTTTTCCCCCCAGCATGACTTGTAGAGGGTGAGTGTGTGCCCCCAGCATAACTTGCAGGGGCTAGGTGCTGGTCTTCAACGTGACTTGCAAAGGTTTTCGACCTATCTCCAACATGACTCGCAGAGGTTCGTGATTTCTTCTTCCTATTCTTCCTCTTTCTATTTCATTTTAACTTCCGGTTACTAGTAACTGTACTTTCACCAGAGGTGGGAGAAGGAGGAGGAGAAGACTTTGCTGATGAAGAAACATCAACAGGGTGCCCATGACTTAAGGTGCTTAACTGAGAAGAGTCAAGAGCATTCAAGACATTTGGAATGGAACCCAACCAAACCGATAGTCCCACATTCAACCCAGGAATGTACAAAGTGTCCATCAAAGGGACACCAACGTTTCTGAAAAAGGGAAAAGCACAAGAATCCCCTTTTGAAGGGGCTCCTTGGTTGGTATTGCCGATAAATTTAGACATGAAGATCTTATGCACAGGTTCTCCCTTTTCGGGATCGTTCAAGTCCGTAAAAGTCTCACACACTGACTCTGGCGAACTAGTGTTATCAAAACAACGCTTATAAAGAGGCAGCCACGTTTCTACGTGGAAGACTGAAATGTCCTCTCAACCGGCGGAGTGGGAGGTATACCACCTTAGGTTAGAGACCCAAATCCACAATTGACTAACTGACTATGGAAAAATAGGGAGCACAAAGAACACACTAAAATTTCCTAAAGGAAAATCAAGCAAACGACTAACTAGTTGGAAGAACAGTTACACCAACCAACACTAGAGAAACTTACCAGTGCAAGTGAAACTTGAATACGGAAGCACCCTCTAGGTATACTCTGCAAAGTGTGGCCGAATGTCTGCCCTAGGTACTGTGGTATACCCCCACGGTCACCTGTGTAAGTCCCTAAAATAAAGGCAACTAGGTTGCCATCTTGTGAACAATCACTAGGCAAGTACAGTCGACAGTCGGGTGGACCGCAATGCGCAGGGTATCAAGCCCAAAACCTATCAAGGGTATCGAAATCAAGTGTTCTGGAAGACGATTGAGGACCTCAAATGGATTTGAGACCCACAAATCTCCGTGGCAAATGCGATCAACAGAATCCCAAGATGAATCCTCTATATGCGTTCCCCACTACGCTTGGTCCGGCTTTGGAGGGGTTATCTCCGCTACCTTTCTGCACACGACCTCATTTTTAGCCCCTATATTAGAGGGAGGTCCCATATAATTTCCATGTTACTGGACTTCTACACTCCTTAGCATAGACTCGTATGTTTGTTTTATAGCCTTGAAGAGTTTCCTCTCTAACCTAAATCAAGGCTCTAGCCTAATCTAGTTGATGGACCCTACAAACATAAAGTCTAGTAAATTTTAATTAACGTTCTTTTTACTGGCTTGATTTACTCAAAAGGGTATGGTAGTGCAATTGATGGTGTTAAGACTCTTGCGAAAAATGATGAAACTTATATGAACACTGGCAAAGAATGATTATATTTCTTTTTTTTTTTGAAATGCTTTTAAGATGAGAAGAAAACACAACACTATGCTAATTTCTTTTCTTTTTCAAATAACAGTGCAAAGAAAATGGTAGGAAAGAAAGAGATCTAACAAACTAAGTTTTTCTTTTTATATTTTCTTCCAATCAAAGAATAAATAACAAAATATTCTAAAATAAACTGATGAATGCACGGTTCAAAATGCAACTCATTTTTTTTAAAATTTCAAGCTAAAAATAAGTTTAAAAAGATAGAAAACACAAAAAATCTTTTAAATGAAAAAGCAAGCTATGATGGAATACAAACTAGGCTAAAACTGCTATGAAAAAGACCAATAACCCTGAAAGGTATAACTCTTGACAAGGAAATGATGACTGCCTCTCCTTAAACCAAAAAAGTTTTCTCAACAAGCACGATGCTGACAGTTCAACAACCAGTGTGTGCACGCGAGCTGTGTAAGGTCAGAGTGCGTGTACATGCATGCAAATCTTATGCAGGCTGCGTGTGCCTCTGCAACTCTTCAAAAAATGAAATGACAAGCAATCAAGCACTGGCAAAGACTACTGGTATTGAGAACTAGAATCTCTTGAAGACTCAGAAACTTACTTTGATAGAAAAAGAAAACAATTGAAGGAAAATTTCATAGAACAAAACCAATCTGAGGTGAAACCTAAGATACAAAACTGCAAAAACAGAGACTAGAATGAGTTCCAGAAAACCCCTGAGAAGGATTACTTCTAAAAGGGGAGAGGATGACTACCTCTCTAAAAGAAAATTTCTGAAATCATACACGTGACCGACACTTCCTCAGCTAGCGTGTACACGCGGGCTATGGGAAGGTAGGGCACAGGTACACGCATGAAGACCTTATACAAACCGTGTGTACCTCTGTGGGTCTCAAAATAAAGATGCAGTCAAGCAAAGAAACAAAGATAACTGGTATGGAAGACCAGAATCACTGTTAGCTCAGACTTTTGCAGAAACTTTAAACACAAGTAATGAAACCAATTTTTAAAAAATACCCAAAAAACAAAATATTCTCAGAAACCCTAGAGATCCCCAGTATGGTCGCCAATTCTATTGTGGGTGGGAAATCCCTCCTATGGAATAGCACTAAGGGTTTTATCATGCATGCAAAATGACCTAAAGATTATTACTTTTTACCATCATCCCATGCCTAGACCCGCATTACTCATATGTAAATACAAGGCTCAAGAGATTAAGTTAATGTACCTTATTCTTCGTGTTTGATGTCGATCCCTTTTCGTACTTGGTCGTTCTTTGAATGCAACTCTCCTCCCAATGCTGACCTGCATTCACTAAAGACAAACAAATAACTCCACATGTATTTGATCTATGAACTAACAGGTTAGAGATTTAATCAATCATACAATCAATATTCCAATAATGACAATCTCATATGGTGGGACAGGAAAAGCAATTCTTTTATTAACTTCACAATGATACCTTACAATGATAAAGTCGGCTACTGCTCCTCAATCTTGGTCCTGGGCTCTTCTTCCACTGTCTTCCAACTGCTTTTCTCTATACTTCTATTTGCACAAGGATGGCTAAAGGTTGGGACAAAGGGAATCCTCAATCAGGTATAGTTTCTTTACTATGATTCTCCTCCTTTCAAATGGGACCCCTAACCCTTCTTTTATAGGCTAGAAGAAGCTAGGTATTTGGTCGAATGACCGGCCATGCATGGCCAAAAGGTTTACTTAACTTACCCAAAGCTGTGTGTTTCGTCAACAACTTTCCTTTTTCCGTGCTTTTGTAGGTACACACGGGTTATCTTGGGTCAGCTAGTGTGTACACACGTGAAGTAATGGAGTAGGGCACGTGGGTATTTATAAAAGGGGTTTTAAAGAAGAGTTTTTCAGCAGTGTTTTGGCAAAGAAGGAATCTGAGATGGTCTGATGCCAGGTAAGCATGTCTGGTGAAAATTAGGGTTATAACAATAATTACGCTACTATTTTTGTTTCCTAAGTCTTGGGACCATATAGTCACAATTGTGTGGTTTAACACAACATATGCCATTAGTTATGAAACTGTTGTGGGAGCTTTGTTGTCTGGGGCGAAAAGGAAAACATTTGGCAAAGAAACCTCAACACTAAAAGAAATGGTGCTTAGAGGTCGATCTACAAAAATAGGGAAAAATCAGAGGGGTACATCAAGGTCTAAGTCAAAAGGCAGGAAGAGTAAGAAAAAATGTTGGTTCTCTGGAAAATATGGGCATCTCAAGAAGGACTGTTGGAAAAGGAAGAATGCATCGAAGGAGGACTCCATAAAAGAATCAAAGGAAACTAATCTGGCTAAAACAAGTTCAGGTTCCAATTCAGGTATGGTTGATGAGGTATTATCTACTTGTGATGTTTCACATCAACATCATCATTGGTTGTTAGATTCTAGTGCGTCCAATCACATGTGTCTTCATAGAAATTGGTTCTCAACTTACCAATCTATTGATGATGGTGTTGTTTTTATGGGAAATGATTTTTCTTGTAAAATTGTTGGAGTTGGTAGCATCCGGACTAAAATTGTAATATCCCCAAGGATGAGCCCCAGTTGTATTTATAAATTGTAAATATGTTTTGTAGGCTGGTGTCACATACCCACTACCTAAATCGGATTTTTTTGGTCTTCTGCCGAATCAGAATCCCTAAACATCCATGGAGGACCAGCGTAAGCTGGCTCTTCCTCTCTCTCTCTCCGTTCCCATGTGATCACGGGTCACAATCATAGTTCAAATGATCACAGTACCTCTTTCATATTTCGCGCCTCGGTGCTATAGTGATGTCGAGTCGTTTGACATGGAAGCCGTCGAACCCCGACAGGGCTAGCGATCGGCCAATGGGGCTCTGCAATGCATCCTCAACCATAGATCTGGGCGGGTGGACACTGGCCATCCAGATCTGATCGCTTCTTACCCTAATGCGCGTTCGCACCCCAACGTAAAACTGACATCTCTTCCTCACATCGGATGGTCATTACGGACCCTGAGATTTCCCAAAGGAATCTTGTCCGTTCCTCGGGACTCAGACACCTTCTATCGTCTCGTCATTATGGGTCGGTATTTATCAAAGTGAAGGCCCGAGTTCTTGTCAACGGAACTCCCGAATCCCCGATCCTCGATTTTGCCGAAACGGGTAATCTCTCAACACGTCACCTCCTTAAATCGGACGGTCCACAACTGCTCCAGGGTTTCCACCCAGGAAAGCCCCGATCCCTTGTCGCCAGGACTCCCGATCTCGCGATTCCTGATTTCCCAAAATGGGGAGATCTCACGATGCGTGGCCTCCATCAATATGACAACTCAGATCTATCCCGGGGTTTTCACCATGGAGAAATCCCAAACTTTTGTCAACAAGAATCCCGATTCCATGATTCCTGATTTCCTGAAATGGGAACTCTTACGACACGTGGCCTCTGTCCATCGAACGACCCAGATCCATTCCGGGATTTCCTCAATGGAAAGTCTCGATCTCTTATCAACAGGACTCCCGATTTCCCGACTACCAGTTTCCCGAACTGGGTGATCTCTTGACATGTGGCCTCCGTTATATGGATGGTCCAGATCCATCCCGGGATTTCCACAATGGAAAGCCCCGATCTCTTGTCAACAGGACTCTCGATTTCTCGACTCTCAGTTTCCCAAAGTGGGTGATATCTTGACAGGTGGCCTCCGTTAGACGGAAGGTCCAGATCCATCCCGGAATTTCCACAATGGAAAGCCCCTATACACTGGAGTCTTAACCCTCGGGTAACTCCTGACAGATCCAACGGCTGTCGGGTTTTTCAGCCGAGATCTGACGGCTCATAATGGTTCCTACCCATGCATTCTTCCATGACTCCCTGGGTGTGGAAAAGATCCACGGTCCAGATACTCTCATGAACCTTGGGGATCTACGGTCCTAAACTCTTCACTACCCACGAAGACACAGGAAAACAAAGGGGTAAGGCATTTAACGCCCTACTTTCTCTTACTAATCTAACAGTCGTGGGTGACCGCAGATTCCCCGATGAAATCTCGTCCGTTGATTAATACCTATCAGGGTTAAAGTACTTAAAACTCCATCTTCTTCCTCCGATCTGATGGTCATGAGTGACCACAGATATCCCGACGGTATCTCATCCTTCGATTCATTACTTCATCCTTATGCTGTCATCTCGGTTTTCAAGAGGATCGTTCCTCCTCATGTAGGATTACTAAGGCCTTACGCCTTCACAACCGCCTTCCCGGTTCTTGATGGGCTTTTCAAGGAAGGTATTTCTATGGGGAGATTTAATCAGGGTACTACCTGAGGTATATAAGGATGTCGTCCTCCCGAAAACTAGACGTGAAGTCTGAATTAGGTAAGTACTCACACAAATAATGAATTCATGAGGACATAAACCATACGTAGTCCTTCCATATAATTATACCACTACTAGAACTGATCAAAACACCATACAATCATTCTTATAATGAAATCATTCACAGTTTCACATCTTATGAGCATAATTATCAGAATAAACATATATATATATTTCAAGATGCCAGAGGAAAAACACTTATCAGAAATAACATTAGGGGTCAAGGAACTTCTAAGAGGGGTGCTCGTTTCCACCCAACCGTAGGCTTAGTGACTCCTAGCGGATTTACCACTAGCCACCCCCGAGCTGAGACCACGATGCTATGAGACAGTGTCTCCGTTTGCCAGTGACCAGGAGCAAAGGTTGCAATCCTTCCTCTCTACTATCACTCACTCTGCGTAATGCCAAAGTTCTCCCCTCGCGTCTACCCCCCCAATCGTTTCTTCCCTACGCCTTACCCTCTTGCGAGGTTGCGTGTGGTGTGATTACCCTCGCATTGGTCAGGCCCAATGGCTCTACGAATGGGCGGTTCACCTCCCATCCCTCATTAAGCCATCTACCTACCAGCCTGCGAGACATTTAATTTGGGGCCAGCAAGCCGCTTTTAGTTCTCCGGGCCAGTGGAGTCCAAATACGGTATTAATTCTCAGTGGAAGTTAACACCACCTTTCCAGGTTCCTTCCACCGCCATCGTGGTCTCTTTTTCTACACATCCCCTCTCAGTAGTCCTGCAATAAAATTCATAATGTTATTCACATTTATTGACCTTTTCCTCAAGGTCCATTTATATCACATATTCACATTTATGAGTTTACCATAGTTCTTGGCCAGTCCAGTTATTTTTACAAACTGGGGGAAACAGGGTGTTACAATTCCCTCCCCCTTAAAAGGAACATCATCCTCGATGTTCTTATCTACTAACATGAATTGCATGTACAGAAGTAAACAAACTCGGATATGCCTGTCTCATGGCATCCTCCATTTCCCATGTAGCCTCATTTGGGCCAAAATGTTTCCACTGCACCTTGACCTGTGCAATGGTTCTATTCCAGAGCGGGGTTTCCTTTATGTCTAGTATGCATTGGGGTTCTGGTAGAAATTCTCCCTCCGGTTCCACCTGGATCACAGACCAGTCAATTATATGATTAGCATCATGTACATATTTCTTCAATAATGAAACATGGAAAACATTAAGTGCTTTTACTATTGGAGGAAGTGCTAGCCGATAGGCTACAGGTCCCACTCTATCTAGAACCTGAAAGGGTCCACAATACCGGGGTGCCAACTTGTCACAAGCTCCCATTTTCAAGGAACTCCTTCTGGGCTTAATTCTGAGCTATACATGGTCTCCCATTTTGAACTCTCTTGGAGTTCTCTTTTGGTCAGCATAACTTTTCTGTCGGTTCTGGGCGATCTTCAGATTTTGTTTTATCTGAGCTACTTTTTGTTCCATTTCTTTCAGCATGTCGGGTCCAAAAGAAATACTATTTACAGGATTACTCCAGTTGATTGGAGTATTACATGGCCTACCATAGAGGACCTCGAAGGGACTCATCTTTAAGGATGCTTGGTAGCCATTGTTGTAGGCGAATTCTACCAATGGCAGGTAGTCTTCCCATTTCCTGGGTTGATGCATTACATGCATCCTT
>ML782518.1:459825-504234 GCA_009831015.1 Picea engelmannii | reverse complement strand
TATATATATATATATATATATATATATATATATATATACTTATACTTTTTGGGAGTGCTCTCCCAGCTAACTTATTCCAAAAATGTATGCATCTCTCCAATCCAATCTACGTGTTAATGGCATCTTTCATTCCACTTTGCATCTTTGAATTTAAGTTTTCTTATACCCATTATATGTTATTATTAAACACGTCTACCCTTCATTCAAACCTATATTCATATGCATGACATGTTGACAAAGAAGTTAAAACGTAACAGAGAGGGAACTACACAATCACCACCCTAAGCGTGATATGATATATATGGTGTTGAAATAGAAAATGTGATTCTAATAAGGGATTTTATTTTTATGAATACATCATATGATTACATGAAGGGTCTCCTCGTCATCATTGTTAAGTGAAATTATGATTTCATTATAAAAGTTATAAAGATCAGCCCTTAATTATATGAAGATGAAAAATCACATGAGAAGAAGAAAGAGTTGAACAAAGCGGTACTTTACTTTATTTTTATCTTTTAGTTATATGAAGATGAACAAGGCGATCATATCTGTTGTGTACAATGATACGAGAGTATGATTATTAAAATAGTTCCTATACTTCACAATATAGGTTGAAGTTTGGTTTAAATAGATTAAAAAACATAAAACATAATTTTTCCTAAAAAAGTTAAAAAGTATTTAGAATGAGGAATAAGTTATATAGAAACATTTTTTCATGGAGAAAGACTTTTGGTCTGTGATAGATGTAACAACTCATGTTCTGGTTTATAGAGTATCTAATGCGTAGATAGAATAAGAGCCCAAAGCACAAGTTCATGGATAATTTTAGGGGCTAAATTTCGCTCATGGGATAATTTTTTATGGTTTTTCCAAAAACTAGATTTGTTATTTTAAAAATGATTCGCCCAAATTCTATAGGATAAAATTATTTTACCTTAAAAATAGCCAAAATTTTATAAAAACTATATAAAATACTTAGAAATTTGAATATTTTTACAAAAATATCACCAAACATTTATGGTTGACATATGAATGATTAGTAAGATTCGATAAGGTTTCCACATTTTAAAATAAATTTCCATCCTTAAAATCATCCCTGCTCAAGTCACAAGTCTTGATCGTGTCACACTTACCTTGCAATGTGCTCACCCAGTTAGTCCACTCATCCCATTGCATTCCACTCCGTCGCTTGTCACATAGGATTTGTTTCATCACACTCTATTGTGTCATTCATTGCATCGACTCAAGGTTCCTTGCAGAGTTTCTTTTGCATAATCTTCCACATAATCTGTCGTAGTCCATTCCATCACAATAGTTTCATCTTGGCACACTTCATTGTACAATTCGTCGCATTGGTTCAAAGCACCTTGCAGATTTTCTTCTACACCATTGACCCTTCTCTGTGCCATTAACCCTTTTGTCCTTCGATCCTACTGTGCACTTTTTTTATCATCCTTTCACAACTTCCTCTGTCTGTGCACTATACTTTGTGACATAATTTATGCACCATTGATCCTATTTTGTTCCATTGATCCTTTCATCCTTCGATCCTTCCACACACTTCTTATGTCTATTATTGTGCTATAACTGACCATGTCCATGACCAATTTGACATCAATGACAACATATGTGCGACTAACTCCCCCTTCATCATTGATGGAAACCAAAAGAGATTTCATCTCTGTTTTGAAAGGTGAATGGCCATTTAATGGCCTTTATGTTGAGCTACTCTCTTTCAATGTGCGCAACTACAAATTGCTCTGCATTATAATGTGCACAAATGCCAAATCAATATGCTAAACCACTTCTCCTTTCAATTTGCATCAACATTAGAATGTCACAACTGCAAGTTGCTCCCCCTTTCAATGTGCATCAACATTAGAATGTCGCAACTGCAAGTTGCTCCCCCTTTCAATGTGCATAAATATCAGGTTGTTTTTATTCTCCCTGTTTGAAAACAATAACAAAGAGATTATTTGTATATTCTTTATGCCAAGCCTCGTTGTGTGCATAAAACCATTCTTAAATAGAATACCATCTATATCCATTTCAACATTCAATTGTGCGCATCTCCACAAAAACAAACTTCTCCATGATACAACAATGAGTGGTGAACTTTTCGAAGTAGTGAATTGTATTCTTTACTGAAGAAAGGAAGACAAGATGACCCCCAACTTCTGTCCGAGATACTCAAAGGGATCTCTAGGTAATGGCTTAGTAAAAATATCAACAATCTTCTCTTTGGAGGGATCATACTCTAGTTTGACCACCTGATCCTAAAACTATTCTTTGAGAAAGTGATATTTGATCGGTATATTCTTAGTCTTAGAGTGTTGAACATGGTTTTTAAAGATATTAATAGCACGTGTATTTTCACACATAATCGAGATAGGTTTTTCACAAGGAACTTGAATATCGTTTAGATTGTGTTTAATCCACAACACTTCAGTACAATAGGATGTTGCAACTATATATTTGACTTCAACTGTATAGAGAGAAATGGGCATTTGTATCTTGTTGAGACATGACACTAAACAACCGCGAAGGAAAAATGCACGTCCACTGGTTCTTTTTTTGTCATCAATACTTCCTTCCAAGTTTGCATCAGTATAATCCTTGAGAATGATGTTTGTGTCTTTTGGATACCATAAGCCATAATCAACAATGCCTTGCATGTATCTAAATATTCTTTTAGCTGCAAGAAAATGAGTCTCCTTAGGATTTGCTTTAAATCTGCCTACTAAACCAACAACTTGTATGATGTCAGGTCATGAAGCTGTGAGATAAAGTAAGTTTCCTATAATAGAGTTGTACATGGTTTGATCTACTCCTTTAGCATCATCATCTTTGTTGATTTTGAAACTGGTAGTCATAGGAGTGCTTTTCCATGCAAAACTTCTTCAAGATTTCCTTGAGATATTTACTTTGAGAAATGAAAATTCTATTTCTGATTGATGAATCTATAGACCAAGAAAGAAAGAGATTTCTCCTAACACGGACATATAAAAATCTTATTGCATTACAAATGAAAACTTCTTACCCATTAGTTCAATGTTACTACCAAAAATAATATCATCTTGACATATAATACAATAATTAAAAGGTCATTACCTTCATCCTTGATGTGTACGTTTCTCTCAGTTTTTCCCTTTTTAAAACCTTGTTGGTGCAGATACCTGTCGATTCTATAATACCGATCCAAAATTGATCCAGGGAGACCTAAAAATAAAATTTCTTGGAATTAGACGAAACCAATGCCATTGCATTGGGATTTTCACGTTGATTCTATCCATATAATTTTTTCCAAAAATGGACATCATATGTAAGCATTATCGCGTTCTGATCGATTTCCCAAACATGCAAAAAAACGTCAATTGTTCAAACTCAACTGGACATACTGCTGGTGTCAAAAGTACGATAGGTGACATCAATAGGGACATGTGGCAACATGAGGAGGTGACACACATCACTCATTTTTTGCATTTTGAGGGGCTTATGTGGACCAATACGGAAATGACAAGTGACAATCCATGGATGTGACACGTGGAAGTCTATACATAACGTGGAACCATTTGCAACATGACATGTGAAAGGTAAGGCAGCGGGATGGCAGTGATGTGGAAATGACGTGGCAGGATGGCAGGTCGACACGTGGTAAGGCTAACTGTGCATGATGACTATGCAGTGACGTGGCACTATTGACTGGGTTGTTGAATGGATTGTATAGTCCAATAACAGGGTGACACATGGCCCAATCAGAGGGTTCCACATGGCACTCTGTATTTGGCCAATGTTGGCTAGACCAAAAATTTGTTACCCTCGAGGAATCAAACACTCGAACTCCACTTGCACAAATTATTCGCAACACCCGGTGGACTGTCCATGCTACACATTAGGTATTAAGCCTATACCGACGCATTATGGTTTTATGTTAATATCAACGAAGAATTGGGGATAAGTCCCAGTCGGTGGGGGGCTAGCCCGTCCGACCAGGGATATAGACTAGGAGATGGACTCTAAGGTGGGGTCGCAGATGTTTAGTGTTGCGAACACGTGGTCAATCATACGACCAAAGGTTTGGGGATCGACCGGATCAAAGGGTGTTGGACCAAAGGACTAGGCCCATCACTTAGCCCTTGTCCATATGGTGTGATCCATATGACCAGGAGCCCGAGAGAAAGGGGTTGCGCCCAATAATTTGTAGGAATTTGGGTTTTTAACTATATTATATGGATTTTTTGGTTTTTTTATGCTGGTTTTGGGAGATGTTTTCCCAAAACTGAGGATCTTGAGCACTTTTTGAGGCCATATCTTGGGAAGAAGTTGGGATAGTATCCCCACCTCAAGATCTATATAAACCATAAGTTATTAGTAGCATAAGGAGTTTCAAATTAGTAGCATAAGGAGGTTCAAATAAGAAAGCCTCCCCCACTGAGAAAAAGGCTCAGAGACGTAGGAAATCTTGTCGAACCTCGGTAACAAACTTATTGTTATGGTTTGTTGTTATTTATGCTTATATGATGATCTGCATTCTTTATAATGGATGCAATATTCTCTCATTAAGTTCTTGTTCTTTCCTTAATTCCTAAATAGTAATTGAACACATGCTTAAAACTTAACCAAGTCTTTAAAGATCATTTTCAGATCAAATACCAAGATCTTGGATCATGTTTTAGCCCATACACATATTTCTTTAATCAATAGAAATAATATTTTTTGTTAGTTAGCAGAAAACCTTCCATTTGTTCCACATAAACTTCTTCCTCAATGTTACCATTAAGAAATGTTGATTTGACATCCATCTAGTAGACTTTTAATTTTCTGTTGCATGCAAAAGCCAAAAAAATCCCGATAGCTTCAATTATTGCAACATGATAAAATGTTTCTTCAAATTTTGCTCGTTTTAATTGAGCATACCCTTTTCATACCAATTTGGCCTTATTTCTGACTATCTGTCCATCTTCATTTAGCTTTTTTTTGTATACCAATTTAATTCCAATTACATTCTTGTCATTTGGCCTTGGGACAAGATCCCATGTATTATTTTTCTCTATTTGGTCTAGTTCTTCATTCATGGCTCTAAACCAATGGTCATCCTCACTTGGTTGCATAAAATTGTGTGGTTCACTTATGGTTAGGACTGAAAAAATTGCAAAACCAGATGTATCTATGTGTTTTCTTCTAGTTTGTACACTTGCTTCCTTATTTCCAAGAATCTAACATTCTGGATGATGTTTTTGAACATACCTTGATGGGGTCTTTGGTTGTGATGTTTCTATTCTCTCTTCGTCCTCGAAATCCTCTTGTTCATGATACTTGGGCATTCCATCTCCTTGTGGTTCATTTATGATTGGTTCATCTTAGGAATTCACATGGTGCTTCTATCTCTCTGGATGAAGTGGTTGCTCATCTACCTTTACATCTATACTTTCAACTATTTTGCAGAGTCTTTTGTTGTAGCACTTGTATCCTTTACTTATGGAGGAGTATAATAATATGATACCTTTATCAAATCTAGAATCAAACTTACCTAAGATGTATTCTTTTATTTTAATGTAACATTTTCTTCCAAAAACTTTAAAGTGTTTTATTGATGTTGGTATGCCATGCCATAGACCATAAAGGGTTTAATCACTATTTACTTTGATGTGTTATTTATTGAGAATGTTGATTGTATTTTGAAGATCTTCTCCCCAAAAGGTTTTAGTTACTTATGATTCATCAAGCATGGTCCTAACCATTTCTTGAACTATTCTGTTCATCCTTTCTACTACTACATTATGTTGAGGGGTTCTGGAAATAGAAAAATGTCTCTTGCTCCCATGCTTTTCACAATAACTATTGAATCCATTATATGTGTATTATCCTCCTATGTATGATCTTAGGATTTTTATTTTTAAATCCATTTCATTTTCTACCCATGCTTTGAATATTTTCAATTTTTCAAAAGCCTCAAATTTATGCTTCAACAATCCAACCTAAGTCATTCTAGTATAGTCATCAATCAACAAAATGAAATATCTTTTACCTCGATGTGATTGTGTACTAGTGGGACCACATAGATATGTATGAATCATCTCAAGAGGTTGAGTGGTGGAGTGTTCTATTGCCATGAATTGAACTCTAGACTGCTTTCCAAACTGACATGACTTACACATAATATTCTTAGGTTTGGAAATTTTGGGCATATCTCTCACCACAACTTTTCTTCCTATCTTAATAATCTGATTAAAACTAAGATGACCTATTCTTTTGTGCCAAAGCCAGTTCTCATTAGTTTTACCAAAGAAACAATTTTATTTTCCTTCTTTTAGAGCATGCACATTTCTGAAAGTTATGACTGCCTTAACAACAATCTTTCCTGTATTTTCATCCAATACTCTACAACCTTTCGAATGAAAGAGAACCGTTTTTCCTCGATCACATATTTGACTTACACTCAACAAGTTATGTTTTATACCATATACATACAACACATTTTATTATTTGGTCTTTCCCTTCTTATCTTCATCTATTACAACAATTCATTTTCCTTTAATTCTAGTTGGAGCATTGTTTCCAAAAGTAACGTTACCAACTTTTTCTTCAATTATGAACTAGAACTTACTCTTGTTTCCTGTGATGTGTTTGGAGAAACCACTATCAATATACCATTTATTTTCTTGATTTTTGTCATATAGAGCCAGTCCAATTTTTTCTTGGTTTTTTTTTTTCTTCCTCCAAACCTTGGTAAAATATTCTTGTTTTTATTTCTTATAGATAGGTATCATCTTGCTTCTGCATTCACTTTCCTTGTGTCCAAAATTATTGCATATGTAGTATTCAATGTCATTTGATAGAGGGGATAAGGCATTTTGATACATATCCATTCGAGGTTAATTGAATATCATTCCTACATTTATGTTAGAAGTCCTACAACTCACAACATTATGTCCAAAGTTGCCACAAGATAAACAATATCCATGGAAAATTTTTGGATGTCTTGCAATGAAAAAATTACTTGTAGGTATTGTTATTTCTCTACTAGCTTGATAAGATTCAAGCACACATTTCTTCCTTTCTTCATATTTGTTTGCATAGTTGGGTTGATCTAGTTTTGACTACTTCTTCTTATCATCTTTTTATTTTTTAGGCTACTTGTTGTTTCCCTTGAGAGAATTTGCATAACTTGTAGGACTCCCACCAGTTGACATTATGGTGCTTGATTGACCTTTCACAATTCATAGTCTTTCCTTATATCCTATTCATTTCTTGTGATGTGGTGATCTATGATTGTTGACAATGTTATCTAGAGTTTCAGATCCTTTATTAATTTCATTTGAGTCTTGGAATTATCTAGATATTTTATTAAGGACACTATTTATGCTTCTAGTTTGTCACATGTGTTCTTTTTTTCTTTTATTTGATTCATCAATATTTCTTCTCTTCTTTTGGTGTCTTCTAGATGCATTTTTAAGATAACTATATCTTTGTTGATCTCATTTTCCTTTTCTTTATAAAACTGTAATTATTATTTTCTTAGTTTATTCATTTTCTTGACTCAGGAGATTTCCTCAAAAGCACTAATGATTTCTCCTTCCATGTCTACTACAACTTCACACTCTTCTGTGTATGTTTTTTCTTGGTCAAATTTAAGTTTCTCCAAATTCATGAGAATTTTTTCATCTTGAATTGTATTTGGCTCATATTCTTATTATTCAATGTTTGAAGAGTTGTTAATATCCTCTTTTGAATAAAAAATGTTCCTTTTGAAAGACTTTTATTTTTAAACTCCCTAGGTTTATCCTTTCCTTTTATTTCTTTTTCATTGGTGTTGCTTTGTTTGAAAGGACATTTAGATGCAAAATGACCAACTTTACCATAATGGAAGAATTTGAATGGTAACATACCTTTATATTTTCTAGAGCCCCTCTTCAGTTTCCTTACAAAGTTAGCTTCTTCTTCATCTAAGAAATATTCTGATGAATCGTGATCTTGAGATGTTGATGATTTGACTGATGCCTTGAAGACTTCGTCCTTTAGATATAGTTTTTATTTCCTAGTTCTCATCTCATAAGCAGTTAGAATTCCATGCATCCTTTCCATAGTCACTTTATTTAGTTCATGCATTTCTTCTATAACATAAATTTTTTCATCAATTCTTGAGGGAAGAGATCTCAGTACCTTGTGAACTATTATAGCTTCTTCAATATTCTCATCTAGAACTTTCATAGTGTTTACAGTCACATGTCCTTATGTTCTTCTGCAAGAACCAACTTACAATTCACAATTATTCAACTTCATAGGAACCCACCTTTCGCAAATTAGGAAAACAATCCTCCTAGGCGCCAACCTATCACAAATGAGGACACCAATCCTATCATACATGAACCTATCACAAACAATGAGGAGACCAATCTTCTCAAGAACCAACCTTTCACAAATGAGGACATTAATCCTCTCAGGAACCAACCTTTCACAAGCAATGAGAAAACCAATCATATCAGGTACAAAACTATCACACATAATGAGGAAACCATTCCTATGTGAGATTTAACTCACCCTAGCACCACCCTGCACCCTGAAATCAATTTAAGAAATATTTTTTACAGAACTAAACTTTTCTCCCCATAAATTGATCTGATAAGTCTCTGTTTTAGTTTATTTGAACAACTACAAATATTTTTTCTTTTTTTTTTCATCCACACCTCAATTGAACAAAGAACATTCTTATTTATAATTTGTTTGTCTAAGTTCCCTTTTCTATATTTGGACACATAAGAGTTACATTGTGGACATATTTTGGCTAGATCAAACTCCTTTCAGTTACACTTCTGTCTAAATAAAGTATGTGGATGCTTGACAATTACATTTTGGACATATTTTGACCAGATCAAACTCATGTGAGTTAAAATTCTTTCTAAATAAAGTATGTGAACATATGACAGTTACATTGTGGACAAATCTTAACGAGATTAAAATACAGTTACAACTGGAGATTCTTTAACTAAATCAAACAAACCAAATATTTCTATGAATGTGCTCCAATATCTATTGCACAGATATAATAAGATCCCAAAGCTCAAGTCACAAGTCTTCATCCTATCACACTTATCTTGTAGTGTTCTATCACAGTCACTTTGTTCATCTTGTCACATTCCACTCCGTCACTTGCCACACAGGATTTGTTTCATCACACTCTATTATGTAATTTGTCACACTGGCTCAAGGTTCCCTGTAGAGTTTCTTCCATGCAATATGCCACATAATATGTCGCATTCCATTCTCTCGCACTAGTTTTTTTTCAACACATTTCACTACACAGTTCATAACACTGGTTCAAAGCACCTTGTAGATTTTCTTCTGCGCCATTCACCATTCACTGTGCGATTGATCCTTTCCTCCTTCCATCCTACTTCACACTTTTTTTCTCATCCTTTCATGAATTCTGTTGCATGTGCATTACACTTTGTGCCATACTTTATGAGTCATTGATTCTATTCTATGCCATTGATCCTTTTATCCTTCGATCATTCCACACACTTCTTATGTCTATTATTCTGATACAATTGACCATATCCATGATCACTTTGAAATAAATGACAACATATGTGCAACAGAGTTATTAGAGAAAAAAATTTCCTGTGGTGGGTGACAAATGATATTTCCATGGCTAAATTGCAAGGGTTTGGCCATCCCTTCCAAAAAATTGGATCTTAAAAGGATAATGGATGGACATAATGCTAATGTTGTTCTTCTGAAATAAATCATGTTTGATGATGGGAAGATAGTCTCTGATTTGGAAAAATATTTAGACAGATGGTATTTTATGTTCATTGACTCTAGGGGAAGATTTAGGGAACTTATCACTAAGTGGAAAAATTAAACCCTAAATTACTCCAACTAATGGTCATTTTCCTGTAGTTTAGGAATAATCATGTACTCTGAAGACTTGGGTAAAGAGTTCACCATTTTGAATATATATGGGACCTAAAATGATAGAGTTTCATATTGGGGATGGATGTATAAGGATCTAAAAATAATAGGGGATGATCTGAATTTCTCTTGGGGAGCATCCGATATCTAGGGTTCCATGACACAAGTAGATCTTCTTTAAGGATACTTTTGAAGAAAATTTTCTAGCCTTTTAGTATGATTGAAATTGAACCATCAAAAATATATCCCACTTGGAGGAAACAAAGATTATGGATAGATAGAATAAATAAAAGGACATACGTGTTTCTCATATCTAATTTTTAGCTGGAGAAATTAGTAAATTTTAGGCAATGAATTAATTGTGGAGGGGAATCAAATCACCTCCTAGTGTTGATGTTGCTAGTTGATGGACCTCCAAATTGTCTATTTTATGGCCCATACTACATCTACATTCAATACATTCTTACCCCTATGTCACAACCTTCATGTAAAAAATTCATCATTTTCATGTCTAATATCACTTGTTTATTTAATTATATATTATTAAATTAATTCAAGTTGAAATGTGACATGTGCTTAATTTTAGAGTAATTTGTGGTTTTTATTTTTTCATATTTTATGTATGAAGATTGATGTGATCTCCAAAAGTTAAGTGAAATAAATAAAATCACCCAGACAATATTGATGTCCCTCATTCATGGCTCCAGACAAGATTGATGACTGCTGATATTTTTAATGGATGTTGTCCCCCTGACGAAACATGCTACATGATTTTAGGATCTTTTGGGATAACCTTCCCCAATCAAGGGATTGATTGAAGCGATTAGATAGGATTCCTTTTCAAGTATAATTAAAAGAATAGTTGATATATTTATCAAGGCCATTATTGAGGATTGTAACTCGAATTTGGAAGCAATGCAGATTTTTGGTTCAAGTTTCTAGTTGTAAATAGTTTTTTATCTAGAGGGATTCACCCCATTGCTAGATTCATGGTTTGGGCCAACTTTGAAGACGAAATGGAGGTTGAATCCCTTATACATATAGATTATATGGGTGTTATTTTACTTTCTATTAAGAGCTATAATTGTATTTCAACATTTCCATTTCTTAAATTCCTATACTTTTATTTCTAGCATTCATATACTTGCATGTATTTCCTTTATTGTTTTACATTGCTTGTTATTAGAATAGTTTATTCTTCACCTTTACTTTCATTTCCTTTCTCCACATTCAATTTAAGATAATTTTATTTACCTCTCTCCTTTGATTAGTATCTCATCCTATGACTCCAAGGTGCTTCTTGCTTGATACAAGTGGCTAATTAGGTATATTTATGGTTGTTTCCACTATTTCCCCTTCCTCTCTTCTCAAATGGAAATTTTTTGAGCATTTCTTGATTTTATTGTAGAATTCCTATAGAAATGTTATAATTCTTGTAGAACTGATGAAAGAGCATCCTATCTCCGAAAATAGCCTTGTTTGACTAGACCTGGGGGGTCTTCAATTTAATTATTTAATTGTTGAATTCCTATGTTTTATGGATTTTTAGAAGGATGCATAGGGTTGATATTTGGTTGAGATTATTTGTAATTGAATCTTCCTTGGTTTAGCATATTTCGAGAGAATGGATACCTAGAGAAAGCCTAGGGATAAAGAGAGATTTTAGGAATTATTGAGGATTTTTTGGATCTAAAGGATTCTAGAGATTTCTTGAGGATTTTTTTGATCTGAACCAATTTTGGTATGAGAATACTTTGAAGATTAAATTGTAAGTCTACAATCAATAGAGGGGTGTGTAAAGACATAATTAGGGTGAGAGTGTGAGGCCTAGTGTGGCCAAAGGCCAAAGTAAAGGCTAATATAATGTAAATTAGGACGAGGAACCGAAGGGCCTTGTGTAAAGTTGCATATAGATTCATTAATAGAATATTAGAATTATTGTGTCTCTTTGTAAGAATGATATCGAATATCCTTCATTTTTTGGATGACCTATGTTGAGATATTGATTTCATGTATATCATGTTAGAGTGTTTCTCTAACTCATGGTTGGAGGTTATAGGTGAGATCATGATTAAATCCTCATATCAGAGAAGGATAGATTGGTTCCTCGTTCATCTACGATCATACGAGGTCAATGTTCCAACATGATAATATATTGGGAAGAATTTATAGTTGATTTAGAGTGAAATTAAAGAGAAAAGAGTTCAAATCCCTTCTAGAGGCGTAAAAAATCAGTGACCGTTCGATCAACATGAAGAATCAATCATAAAAAATCAGTGACCGTTCGATCAACATGAAGAATCAATCATGACCATCAATTTTGGTGCCAAAATATTTCGTTGTGTGTTCAAAATGGAATAACATAATTAGATCTTGGATATAGGTCTATCTAGATCATCGATCAACATTCATTCTCCATTCGGAGTCTGATACAATTGTATCAGTACTATCAGAGTTAGTGTGTCAGAGTATGTATCTGGGAGAAAATCCGACGAAGGGAGCCTGATCAACGACAATGATTGGTTTATGATTTGTAGATATTGAATATAGAGGATGGTTAAGGATTCAGGATCCAAAGCAATGTTGAAAAATATCAGAATATAACTTTCGAAGTCGAGAAGGTTTAGCTGTGGGGAACACTTCGATGAAGCTGGAACGACAGATGACCAAGATTAATTTAGAGTGATCCATATTGATTGACCTAGAAAAGGCACATGGAAAGTTAGTTAGGAAGGAATGACCTTGTTTTAATTAAATCAACGGTTCATATTGCATGAATGAAGACCCCGACAAATGGTTCATATCTATTTGGAGGAATCTATATCAGCTGCTACAAAGGAGATGTGTGGCAACATTTTATTGGCTCTCGGAGTAGTGTCATCAGAGTCAAAAAAATCTACGAGCTAGAAGAACTCTGACAGAGTAAGCTCGATCAAAGAATAATACCAATTTGAAGCATAATATATTAACAGTTCAGATGAGGACATGTGTCAGCTGATACAGAACCAGAGGTGACGTTAACAAATGAGAAGTGGAAACGTGGAAATGACATTAGAAAATAGGAAGGTGACACGTGGCATGAATGTGTAGGTTGATCAATGAGGACAGGGTACAACATAAGTAAGATGGTTTTTTGTGACCGTAGATATTGGAATAGATTGACGATGGAAAATTACGATTTGTTTGGAGTCCGACTAGAAGGAGAAAGACCTTCGGAGCGTAAGCTTCAGAATGGATTAATACACGTGCAAGGAATTATTCCGAAAGAAGAGGTTTGAGGTGAGATCGCGAGTGTCCATCAACAAGATGAATAAACAATCGAGATTGATCGTGAACAAAAAAAATTCGCAACCTAATTCATTTGACATGTAATCGGGAGTGTCCATATGAACATGATCAATGGTGAGGATTCAATGTTGGAGCACCACGATGAGAGATATGGATCATCCATCCTATGATGATCAATGGAGAGGATCGAAGGGTGAAATGAGTCTGATGTCTTGGTGAGTTAATCCATGGCATTGTTTGGCGACCAGTCATAGCCTGAGGACACATAGAGTATGTTCCAAGGGATAAAATATTATCTATATGAGCCCACGGTTATGGAAAAGGGTCCCATGGAGACAGGTTCTTAGTTTTCAAAACTTAAGTTACTAGTACATGTAACAAAGCATTCAAAATTCTATTAAGTCAAGCATTTGGGCCTGAGAGAAAATTAGGAAGATAGTTTGATTTAATTTTATGCACGTGTTGGAATACAAGGACGGGAGGTCATCATTTTTGGTATGATAGCAATGTTTTTCTTTGAATATAAAGGGAATATTTTTAGATTCAAAGTTGCAGAAGGGAGCCTCTGAATATTTGTGTAGACATGAAGAAAAATGATTTGGATATATAATTCCGTTGTGGATTACTACATGTATTGATCATATAGTTTATGATAATAACTCTAGTAAAGATACAATATGTGAATGCATGTAACAGAGAGGGATATGGTAGAAGCCAACAATCAGTAGAGTTTTGATAGATGGAAAACATAGCTCTCGAGTGGAGAATTTGTGGCAAGATCTTGCAACAACATATGTTGTAATTACTTCCAGTTGGAGATTGGAAGTTAGTGGACATGAAAAGAGGAGTTATCTAGAGGAAATGAGAGAGAGTACAGAGCCAGAGAAGAGAAAGAAGTGCTTAGAAGGTTCCAGTGGAGAGAACCAGTAATACCAAGAGGAAAAGATAAAGAGAGAAGCTTGAGTGGTATTAGGTAGCAGATGAGGAGACTTGCTACAGAGTCTTTATGCAACTCATAGTGGAATAGAATAAGTTCACAAGAGAGGAAATCAAGATGACCATTGATGGTCATGACAAAGGTTTAGGGAGAATCCACAACAAAGGAAAGGAAAATTTCAAATAAAATGGCATAAGGATAAAGGTGAGTCAAGATGAATTTGATAGGGAATTTAGTTGAAGGAAAGCATCAGTGTAGTGATGAAGATGCTACAAGAAAAAAAAGAAGACTAGAGATATGGTTGGAGATTTATGAAAAAGGTCAAGTGGCCTATTGACCAGATATATATAAGGAGGTTGAGACATAATTTGAAGTACATGTTGGATTATTCGAACAAAGAAGAGGAACTAAGAGAATATGAGTATAGAAAATCCTTGGAAGCAGGATTAGGAGTTCACTTTTGTGAACCAGAGCAGGGAAAGATGCTTGGAGAAGAAGATGAGGTTTAAGATGTAGAATTCATGGGGAGATTTGAAAGTTTATTCCAGCACAAGGAATAGAGAATTATAGAGGCACCTAAAGAGACTAAAGAGACTCATTTATTTAGAACTAAGTATTTGTGTATGTTTACAACAATTACAGGTCATGGAGATAAGAAACCACTTGAAGCTATCCAAAAGGAGGAATTCCTTCATGAAGGCATAAGAGAGAGAGAGTCTAAATTATATCATATCATAGGAAGGGAAAAAATTGTCTCTTGAAAGTTGTGAAAGAGAAAGTTATGAATGTTGAAAGAATGCAGATGATGAAGGTGTGAAGAAGATAGTTAGTTGGATTGGAGATACGTTAGTTGATCATGATGTATATGTAATCTTAGAAAGATATATGCAAAGTTACAGTGAATCAAGTATGGATCTTTCCAAAAAGGAGATTATACTGGAGGATGATGATCATTGGTACATGATCATGAATACATGTATACATTTTTTTACATAAAATATGTAATTGTAATAATTTCTAGGAACATAATTTATTTGAGCAATCTCGTAGACTGAGCACACAACTTAAAGATATGCAATATTGTTTGAATGCACTTTTATCTAGTGAAAAGTGTTCTCAAGAAGTCAAGGACAAATAGATATGTGAAGACAAAGAGATGTCAACAACAATATAAATCTTTTGTAGAAGTTTACAACATAATTGCAACAATAGTGTGTACTAGCAGAGGACAAGACTAGACATTGAAGAGTTATGGAATCAATTGATGAATATTTACAAGAGGAAATACCAGAATAAGGAGAAGAGAATCCTACCAATAAAAAATACTAAAGGAAGCATATAGATTGCCCAATGACAGAGTAGAGTATGGGATCTAGGAAGATTGTAGACAACAACTGTACAACAACAAGGTGGAAAGGCAAGTGGACAACAACATAAAGTATAGGATCCATGAGGAATTCAACCATTGGAAATCATGATTAGGAGATCATCAAAAAAATTTGTTCCTTTGGAGTATGATGCAGGAGCATCGTGCCTCCAAACAAAAGTTGTTTTTACTAGACCTAGGTGGGTCTTGAATTTAATTATTTAATTGTTGAATTACTATGTTTTATGGAATTTTAGAAGGATGTATAGGATTGAGATTTGGGTGATATTATTTGTAATTGAATATTCCATCGTTTAGCATATTTTGAGAGAATGGAGACCTAGATAAAACCTAGGGATAAAGAGAGATTTTAGGAATGATTGAGGATTTTGTGGATCTAAAGGAATCTAGATATTTATTGAGGATTTTTTGGACATCGAAACCAATTTTGGTATCATAATCCTTTGATGATTAAATTGTAAGCCTACAAGAAATAGAGGGATGTGTAAATACAAAATTAGGGTGAGAGTGTGAGGCCAAGTGTGACCAAATTCCAAATTAAATTCCAATAGAATGTAAATCAGGTCGAGGAATAGAAGGGCCTTGTGTAAAATTGTATATAGATTCATTAATAGAATCTCTGAGTTATTGTGTCTCTTTGTAAATGTGATATTGAATATCCTTCATTGTGTGGATGACCTATGTTGAGATATATATTTCTTGTATATGTTAGATTGTTTCTCTAACTCATGGTTACAGGTTATAGGTCAGATCAAGATTAAATCCTCGTATCATAGAAGGATAGACTAGTTCCTCATTCATCGACCACCATATGAGGTCGATGACCGAACATGATAATAGATTGGGAACAATTGATAGTTGAGTCACAGTGAAATCGAGGAGAAAAGAGTTAAAATCCATTCTATAGGTGTCACAAATGAGTGATCGTTCGATTGAGATGAAAAATCAATCGTGATTGTCAATTTTAGCACCTAGATATTTCATTGTGTGTTTAAAATGGATGTACAAAATCAGATCTTGGATAGAGGTCTCTCCAGATTGATGACTGACATTCATTCTCCATTCAAAGTCTGATATGATAGTATCATTACTATTGGAGTTAGTGTGTCAGAGTATGTATCTAGGAGAAACTTCGACGAAGGGAGCCTGATCAATGGTGGTTAATGGTTAGAGAGTCACAGAGATCGATGACAGAAGACAGTTACAGACTTGGGATCTGAAGCAACATTGTATACTATCATAATAGAACTTTCGGAGTCGAGAAAGCTCAACTTCCAATAACACTCCAATGAACATGGAGTGATGGATGTCCAATATTAATTTAGAGTGATCCAGATGGATTGACCTAGAAGAGGCATGTACAAAGTTAGTCAGGATGGAACCAAATCGTCTTAATTAAATCAACGGTTCAAATTTCATGAATGAATACCCCGAAAGAAGGTTCATATCTATTTGGAGGAATCTAAATCAACCGCTATGAAGGAGATGTGTGGAGAAATTTTATTTGTAAGTTTTAAACCTGCGAAGTAAAGATATGCATATAGATTCTTAAGCAATATAGAAATTAATCAATGGCTCATACACAGAGTACACAGAGATTTTTACCGGAAACCCTCAACCGGGAAGACCTATCTTATTTTCATTATATCAAATTTCACCATTCGCGATACAATATATACAATGTTTTTAGGTATTCTGTATATACCAAAACCCTAATCCCTTAATCCGGGATTAATTTACAAATCAACTAAAAATAGCAAAATCCGCTAAAAATAGCAAAAACTGTCCAAAAAAAAAATTTCGAGGCACTGCCCCGGGCTACCGCTCGGTGCCGAACGCTGCGCGTAACCAGGGGGGGGCATACCTGCCCCCCCTTGGGACCCCCCTAGGAAAGCGCCCGATGCACACGACAGAGATCTAGGTGAAGGGATCGTCATACGTAGTTGTCGTATCTGACGCACCCACACACACACACATGCAAAGAATATAACACATACCCAACATTATTGGATCTCGGAGTAGGGTCATCGAAGTCAAGGAAATATACAAGCTGGAAGATCTCGAATAGACTAAGCTCGATCAATGGTTGAGATCTATTTCGAGCAAAACATATTGACAATTTAGATGAGGAAACATGTTAGTTGATAGAGAACTAGAGGTGACATCAACGAATGAGAAGTGGACACATGGAAATGACATTGGTGAATATGAAGGTCACATGTGGTAGGCACGTGTAGGTTGAACAATGAAGACATGGAACAATAGAAGTAAGACTATGGTTTGTGACCGTAGATCTTGGAATAGATCGACGATGGAAAATTCTTAGTGGTTGGAAGTCTGAAAAAAAATAAATATATCATCGAAGAGTGAGCTTCGTGATGGATTAATACATACACAATGAATTATTTCGAGATAGGAGGTCCGAGGTGAGATCCTGAGCATCCATCAGAAAGAGGAATCAACCATCGAGATTGTTTGTGGAAAAAAAATATCTGCAGCCTAATTCATTCCGACGTAATATCGAGAGCATCCATCTAAAGGTGATCAACGATGAGGATTCAAAGTTGGAGCGGCCAATGAGAGACATCCATCATCCTTACTGTGACAACCAAGGGAGAGGATCGAAGGGTGAAATGAGTTTGATGCCTTGGGTGAGTTAATTCATGGATTTGTTTGGTGATTGGTCATAGCCCTAGGACACATGGATTATGCACCAAAGGATAAAATATTAAGTGTATGAACCCATGGTTATGGAAAAAGGTATCATGGATATAGGTTCTTAGTTTTGAGCGCTTACATGATTACAACATGTAATAGAGCATTCAAAACTTTGTTAAGTCAATAATTTATGCCCAAGAAAAAATTAGGAATACAGTTCGATCCAATTTGTAGAAGAAATTAGATTTAATTTTTTACACCTATGGGAATACAAGGACGAGAGGTGATGAAGAAATATTACAGTTCGGATGAGAGGTGATGAAGAACTTTTACAGTTCATGTTAAAATCTTACAGTTCTTGTAGAAACTGTTATAGTTCAAGTAGTAAAAGTTATCTTAGAATTTCTTACATTCAATTCACTTCTTTCATGATGGTTCTAAAATATTAATGCGATGGTATCAATCTATGGTAATTCATAAGGGGTTAGGCACTTAAATAGGAACAAATCTTTCCAAATTTTCCTTCAACAAAGTGTGATTTTCCTTTATGCAATTTGAATCAATTTCCCTTCAAAAAAGTGTAATTTCCCTTTATGCAATTTATATTAGTTTTCGTTTAATCAAAGTGTGATTTTTCATTTATGCAATTTAGAATAGTTTTCCTTTCAGTAAAGTGTGATTTGAGTTCATTAATGTGTGATTTTAATTATTTCTTATTCAATTCATTTAGTTCAATTGTTTCTTTCTTAAGTGATATATCCCTCTTATGAAGTTCTCAAAGTAAGACCTAGGATGTCATAAGTCCCAACAAAGGATAAGGAAGTGGTAGTATCATTACTGTTATTCAAAGAGCAGATGGTTTGGGGAGCTAAGAATCAAAAGTAAAGAGGTTGAAATTGGGCATCCTTTCTTGTTATTAGAATAGTCTTTCAAGTAGTTAAAAAATTTCACCGCAATTGAATTTCATTTTTCATTTTTCATTTTATTTCTTAGTTCTTTCATTATTATAGTTATCTTGTTTCATTTCTAATAGAGAGTAATCCTATCATAGTTTACACATATAGTGCCAACACCTCATAAGTTTGTATGAACCTCAGGTTGATACTTAAAGTGAGGAGTTTAACATTATTGTTGAAATTCCTTGGTCCATCACTTTTTGGCACATTTGTTGGGGAGGTTTTAAGAAATTACATTGAGATGAACTTTCATAGATTGAAATATGCATATTTTTCTACATATTTCTTGCAAAAATACTTTTTGAAAACAAATGTAGGGAAGCAACAAATTTTTGTGAACAACTAGGACAAAATTGTTAAAAACACAGTCATGACATTCATCTTTTGAGGGGGAAATGGAGAGATATTAAAAACATATTTATAATTAATATACACCTCTAATTCTAGTTTCCAATCCAATTGGAACACTCTATTTTGACATTGTATGAATATTTTACACCCAAAATAGTGACTGCTTGTCCAAAACATGGTTCTAGTTTTGCATATGGATTGTTTCTTGGCATATTTTACATATCAATTCAAGATGTCTTTAAAAAAATTTCTAGTGGAAATATGTCTATAAATACATTTTTCTTTTTCCATTAAAATCATGTCAATCTAACATCAAATGAAAAATTTATGCCTCAAAATGTAAATGTTGGTCCAAGCTAGAAAATGAAAACAACTAGGATACATAGGTTGTTTCTTAATATATTTAATATACCAAATCCATGCACTCTCAAATATTGTTTCTATTGCACATTTGTCATGGAAGAGAAATACATCACATCCCTCTTCTTCCATAATCTAACCATACAATGAGAGACAACTAGCTATGTGCAGATTTCAAAGGGTCAACAAGGTCAACTTAATTATCAAGGAATGATTTAAAAGAGTTGCATGAATTTCGATGAAGATGATAAAGCACCAAAGGGTTAATAAGTGAAATAAACAACATTTAGTTCTTTGGCACAAGTTACATCTCCAATAAAAATAAGGAGGATTGCAATATTTGAAGAAAATGAAGACAACCCCTCAAGTACAAAAGAAAAAAGGAACATCTCAAAAAAAAAAAAAATTCATGATGATGGGATAGGTCTTGAAAAATTCCTAGAAAGGTAAGTTTAGGACTGTATACAAATAAAAGAAAGATAAATGGAAAAATAATTTTTTCATGGTAAAAATTAGCAATAGAAAAAGTACCTTGAAAAAAATGAAAGAAAAAATTGAAAAAAAAAGAAAAGGAAAAAAATGAAAAAAGAAAAAGATAACAAAGGTTTTTTTACAGGTATCCAAGGAAATGAATATCAACCAACAACCTATATCTCCTACACAAAATGAAAAAAATGCCAGCATAATAATAAGGAAGCAAGTTTGCATCATCAAGAAGACGACAACAATGGCGATCCAATAGAAAATATAGGTGATCAAATCCAACCTACAACCATTATGAGTTAGGTATGAATCTTGCAAATATTTTTCTTACATGGTACTTCTACTCAACATATCAGAATTAAGGAAGATCTCCTATGAAGGTCAAGAAAAGACACCATCTATTAAGAATAAGTTTTCCATACCATAACATTCAGAAATCACTTTATATGTTCAAACATAAAACTTATGAGATGAGACTTATTAGATCTCATCTCAAGTCATCAACACCATATCACATTTACCATTTCCATATAGAATCACCATTCATGTTATAAGACCACACCTATTTCTTTTCATATTTTCATCATTTTACTACCAGCTTCATAAACTACACTCTTGTCCATTAATATTTCTTTTTGTTTTTCCCAAAAACACTTCCATACCTCTGTACTAATTCCCAATAGCTTCAAACCTTGGGCAAAAAAATAGTCTACAGAATAATCTAAAAGTTCTACACGATCAACTACATGTTCTAGAAGAAAATATACAACTAAGTTAGAAAAAACTACAAGGTCTATAAGATAATTGAAGAACTCAATAGTCATATCTCACAATATGTTCATCAAATTTTGTAAACACCGATCAACATCTGTACTCTGAAATGTGAAAAAAGAAAAATGCAATGTGTAATGAAATATCCATTACAATATTAAAAGCTCTTATGAAAAGAGAGATACATTTGCCTATAATACAAAACCATGTTCGAAATATGGATCTGGAAGAGGCAAAGAAAATATCGTCTTGTTGGTGTTCAAATACAATGTGAGAGTGTTATTGCGTATTGTTTATTATCTACGAAAATATATAATGTAACAAATAACGTTGAGAAGGGCTGAAGAAATTTCTATGGATTTAATTTACCAGAAACAAAAGTAGCATTAACATGGAAAGTTTCAATTAAACGGTTGTGCAAGGCCTTACAAGGATGGTGTTATGTTTAATTAGTTTGCTCCATCGTTTATTGAAACTTCTGTTTCTGACAAATTAAAACCATAGAAATTTGTTCGTCCCTTTGCATCAACTTCGGACATAGAAAGTTATTTGTCACATTATATCTTTAGGGAGAGTATAGACAAAACGGAATGACATTTTCAACAGCAGCAAGACAACATTTTTTTGGCTCTCCAAGCTAACTTATTTCGGGCATGTCTTTTGTCTTTTATGCAGATGTATCACTTTTTCAATACGAGCTTTTAAAATCTTAATGGGATATTTCATCCCACTTTGCATCTCTCCAATCTACGTGTTAATGGCATCTTTCATCTTTCATTCCAGTTTGCATCTCTGAATTTAAGTTCTCTTATACCAATTATATATTTAAATTTTTTATATTCTTTATGTATAAATGTCAATGCTTATGTTTATCCGTTTTCTTCATAAAATTTAAAGAGCCATCCAAAAGAAACAACACAGTCCTCAAGGTGAAATATAGATGTATTTTGTGGTTGCAAATGGTCAATATATTGATGTTTCTATTTGAAGACATCAATAATGTATCAATTGAATTTTCAAAGATTAATTTATATTGTTTTAATTTTTAAATGTTGTTATGTAGATGTAATTTTTTTTGTGTTTTGTTCACATGTAATATAATTAAGCTGAAAGGCGTACACCTATTGATAATGGGCAGAATTAATGATCTTTTAATTTTAAATTCTAATTTGATGGCTAAGCATTGAAGATGCTGGCATATTCTTAGTCGTCCTCCAAAATCAATGGGTCAGATTTATTGTTCATAACTTCCTTGCATTTATGAAGACATCCGTTAACATGTTTACTTTTTTACATTTTACTGTAAAAATACATAATTGCCACGTTCAAATGATTAAGGAGGATTAAAATATATGCAAGCCACGTTTATATCATTAAAAAAATACTCTACACAAGTTTCATTTTGGTGGCACTCATTCATTTTTTATATCCGAAAAATCGTTTGATGCCATGACCTGCACAGACGTTTTATGTGTGCTCTGTGTTAGAGTCAGCTCAGTTACGGCTCTTGTTCTGAATTGAACCGTGCTAGTGCTAGTATTAGTTATGTGAATACATTAGTTATGTGAATACATAACCGTAGAGAGCACCTGGTTATTTATTTATTTTATTCTTCCTGTGATTTTAGCTTAGGATAGGTGGCTTAATTGAACAAGGAGATAATTTTTTACTTATCTGACCGAAACTTTTGAAGCATTAGCCTTGCAGAAACACAATAATCTCTAATTCATGGCAAAATGCATGTGTAACTTTTTGCCGAGTCGAGTGCACTGAGACGTTGATCTGCATTCTAGATAAATACACCAAGATTCCTATCACCCTCAGAAAAGTTTGACTTTCCATTGGAAAATGTCTAAGACATTGATCCAATGATTAGGTAACTGCAGGTAACTGAAGATTATACTACTAGCACATAAATATCATCCTTGCCATGTGTATCCACCCAATTGAAAATTTTATTGTTTATCTTACAGCTAAGTTTCTTCCTACATCACTAAGCAGTTCGTTGAAAACAATTTGGTCAGCGGTTCTTAACGATTTATTTTGTTTGCTCAATCTAGTTTCTTAAAAAGAGGTTTGAAAACAAGCCATATAATAGGGAGAGAATTCAAAAAGAAAGAGTTTAACTTCTAATCGTTACATTCTTTTTCATGGACTCTAATCATTTAACTTTGATAACGCTATAACTTCTAACACTGTTACATTCTTTTTCATAACCTCTAATCATTTAACTTTGATAACGCTATAACACGCATCCGATTTCCATACAAATACATTGAAAGCGTAACAGAAGAGGGGCACTCACCATGTCTGTAGTAACTCTAGACATTACGCACATAAATGACTTGAACTATGCGTGCCATAGTTGAAGCCATGTTGACAAAGAAATTGAAAGCTATATTCACATGAATGACATGTTCATAATCATGCATGACCTAATATAGAGGAAATTACACAATCATTATTCTCACTTAAGATTATATAATGATAATGATTATTATTAATCTCTATTAAAATTTAATTGATAAGTGATTATTTGAAATAATATAATTCCTAATAAAATATTTTATTTTTATAAATATATTAATAATTAAAATATATAAAAAATTTAATAACTTATTTCATATTTTGAAACGTGAATGAAAAAAATGTTAAAAAATATTTAAATATAAAATAGTTTATTTGATAGAAAAAAATTAAAAACTTTTTGAATCTTTAAAAGTATGTATCTAATTTGAAATACATTTGATTAAACTTAAATAATCATATAATTTGAAGTACATTTCATTAAACTTAAATAATTTCTCTTAAATAATCATATAGTTGCATGAAGGGCCTTAATTTGACTTAAATAATCATATAGTGGCATGAAGGGCCTCTCATCATCATTATTAAGTGAAATTATGATGTCATCATAAAAAATATAGAGATCAGCCGTGATGATGCACAAAGCGATCCTATGTGTTGTATACCATGATGTGAGAGTATGAGTATTCAAATAGTTTCAATACTTCACAATATAGGTTGAAGTTCTCTTTAAATGGATTTCTAAACTATAATGTAATGAAAGAAACCCGTAAAAAGAAGCTTTAAGTTTCATGCAGAAAGATCTATACCAAGAAAGTACATTATTAATTTATTAAAAATCATGTACTTCACATTGAACTTAATACATGGAAATATAACACCATTATGTAACGTAAGAAACATAAAATATAGTTTTTTCTTAAAAACTAGTTTTAAATTTTATGAAATCATGTAATTCACATTGAATTTAATACATATAATATTTCAGATATAAAATAGTATGCACATAAATAATTAGTTAGAAATAGCAGATAAACAATGATATAACCATAACAACACCATAATAATACTAAAATAATATCAGAATAACACAAGAAAGAGCACTTCAATTATTAAGAGAAATGTTCACTTGCTTCATCTAGAGGGCAACCTTCAACAAAGTAGAGCTCTATTACAATAATATCCAAGACAAAACTTCTCATATCCTCTACTCCTATTTATACTAAATATGTCTATCAAAAGAACAATCTAGATGAAGATCCTTTTAGAAGTAGAAGTTTCTATTAGGTCTTACAATTGACTTATTCTTCCTTATTGCTAGGCCTTATTAATATTGACCTTTAGTACATGGAAATTTATTATTCTACATACGTGAGGGGTTAGGTCCCTAACATGTCCTCCTCCTTAAAAACAACCTTGTCCTCAAGGCTTCAGATGAAGAAATTGTTCCAGAATGGTAGTTGGTTCCCAAATGGCATTTGCTGGAGTTGTATCTTTCCACTGGACTAACACTTCCTTGATGGTTCACTGACGCAAATGATGCTCACGGTGGTCCAAAATTGCTTGTGGTTGTAGCCAAATGGAGCCTTCTTCATCCAACTCGAGAAGGTTGGATTGAGTTTGACACTTAGTTCCAATCACCTTCTTTAAAAAGGAAACATGAAAAACAAGATGGAGCTTAGAATGAATGGGAAAAGCTAACTAATAGGCCACCTGTCCCACATGCTTGAGAATGATATAAGGACCATAAAATTTGGGCGCCAGTTTCTGACAATGGTCATCCTTGAGGGAATTTTTCTTGTAAGGTTGCAGTCGAAGAAACACCTGATGTCCTTCTACAAATTGACGTTCAGAGTGAACTTGATCTGCTTCTTGATTCATGCAATTCTGGGCCATGACCAAATTCTCTTTGAGGGTACAGAGAATAGCCTCTCAAATTGTAAGTGTTTGTCCAACCGCTTGGACCTTCGAGACACCTGGAAAGTATGAGAGAACTGAAGGTGGATTTTGTTCATATACCGCTTCAAAAGGAGTCATGTGGGTAGCTGTATGGTAAGAATTTTTGTACCACCATTCAACTAGTGGTAACGATTGAGCCCATTGATTTTTCCTTTCCGATGCAAAACACCTCAAATATGTTTCCAAACACTTGTTGACAACTTCATTTTGACCATCAGTCTAGGGATGATAAGTTGTCCTGAGGTGAAATTGGGTGCCTTGTAGCTTGAATAGTTTTGCCAAAAATTGATGGTGAAAGTTGGGTTGCGATAAAAAACAATAGAATGAGGCATGCCATGAATCTTGAAGACCTAATCCATGAAACATTGAGCCATAATGGATGTTTTTAATGGGTGTTGAAGAGCATAGAAATGAGCATGCTTGGAAAGACGATCAACTACCACCATTATGATTGATTTATTTCTCGATTTAGATAACCCTACAATAAAATCCATAGAGATATCCTGTCAAATAGTAGGTGGAATCGGAAGCGATTGTAGTGTTCTGAGAGATCTGACTGTTTCTCCCTTGTTACGTTGAAAAACATCACATTCAACCACAAAATTGTGAACGTCTTGTTTCACACCATCCCAGAAAAAAGAATGTTCGACCCAGTCATAGGTTTTGGTAAACCCAGAGTGCTCAGTGATGGGTGTGGCATGAAGCTCATAAAGTATTGTGGATTTAAATTTTGGCTATTTAATTAAAACAAATGGCCTTTGTATTGAAGCTCATCATTGAGCCAAGAGTACCCTGGGGAGACTAGAGAATTGGCCTGCAATTGTTGTATCGGATGCAAACTTTTGGGATCGTGTAGCCATTCCTGGCGAACAACTTGGAGCCAATATGGAACAATGAAGGAGAGAGAAAAAAGGGACCCTTCATCTTCATATTTTCTAGAAAATGCATCAACAATCACATTGTCTTTGCCTTTCTTGTAAATGATCTCATAATCATATCCAAAGAGCCTAGTCACCCATTTTTGTTACTTTGGGGAGGAAAGGGGTTGTTTCAGAAAATACTTGAGGCTTTGATTATATGTATTAATTTGGAACCATTGACCCAATAGATAAGGGAGCCAAACAACATTTCCTTTTCATAGATTGATGTGCCCAAATGTCGCTTTGATAGTTTTTTTTTGGTAAAGGCCAAAGGTCGACACTCTTGCATACAGACTGCGCCAATAATTCCTTTCCCGGAAGCATCACATTATACGAAAAAGGTCTTTGTGAAATCAGGAATGGACAGGACTGGAGTGGCGCACATGGCCATCTTAAAGGTTTGAAAATTTTGAGCAACTGTTGGAGTCCAAGTGAAATAATTCTTTTGACAGAGAGCACTGAGAGGTGTCGCGATCTTTCCATAATTCTTAACAAACTTGCGATAATAACTTTTTAAACCCATAAATCCATGCAAGATTTTGAGAGTCTTTGGGTGAGGCCAATATTGCATAGCTTCAATATTTTTAGGATCCACCATGACACCGGCCTTCCCAACAAGATGACCGAAGTGCTCGACTTCTGAGGTGCCAAAAACACATTTAATTGTTTGAGGAAAAGTTGGTGCTGAGAGAGTAGATGGAGAACTCAATCCACATGAGCAAGATGGTTTGTCCAGGTTTTAATCTAGATGATGATAGCATCAAAGAAAAATAAGACAAAATGAAGGAGAAAAGGATGGAAGACATGATTCATGAGGCTTTGGAAAGTGGAGGGAGCATTACACAAGCCAAAGTACATGACCAAAAACTCATAGTGGCCCTCATGAATTCTAAATGTAGTCTTAGGAATGTCTTCCTCATTCATACGGATCTCGTGGTAGCCAAAACGAAGATCATGTTTAGTAAAGAACTGGGTGCTAGTCAATTCATCCATGAGGTCATAAATGAAAGGAATGATAAATTTGTCTTTAATGGTGAGTTTTTTGAGGGCACGAAAGTCAGGAAACATGTGCCAAGAACCTTCTTTCTTAAGGACCATGATCACAAGAGAAGAGTAGGGGCTTGTACTAGGGCCGATAACACCTGCGTTGAGAAATTCTTGAACAATTTTCTCAATTTCATTTTTTTGGGAAAATTGATGATGATAGGGATGAATATTGGGAGGAAGGCTTCCTAGGACAAGGGGAATGGAATGATCATGAATACCATGGGAAGGAGGGAGTCCCTCGGGAGTGGGAAAAACCACTTAATGTTTAGAGACGATGGATTGGAGGTCCTATGGCGCATAGGGTGTCTTAGTGGCTTGTATGGCATGGAGTTGGGAAATAATGCCAAAATGACCTTTTTTGAGCAGATTTTCCATGCGATGGGAACTGATGATTTCTAAGGAACCGATGGTGATGCCTTGGAACATATATTGTTGGACCTACTGGTCAAATTGTATGGTTAATTCCTGAAAATCAATGAAAATGGGACCCAAAGTCCTTAGCCATTATGCACCCAACACAATGTCACGACCACCCATGTCGATAGAAAACATATGATATTTCATGTGGTACTCACCAATTTGGAGACACACATTTTCACAATGCCCTCCACATTTCATGGACCTGCCATTGACAATCATGATTTGAAAATTATTGACGACACATATATATCAATTAGTTTCTTGGGAAATGTGGTGATGAATAAAATTATGGGTGCTTCCACTATCAACAATAATGATGACCTTCCTATGCTTAATGTAACCAATTATCTTGAGGGTTTGGGGAATAGAGAAGCCAGTGAGAGAATTTAGGGAAATGACTAGTTATACTTCAGAAGGGTCTGAGGGAGGGGTCATGTCAGTGGGTTCAGGTGACACAAACACAAGGGGAGACTCAACATCATATTCCAAAACATCCTTCGAGATGGCCATAAAACTATTTTGTTCCTTACACTTGTGCCCAAGAAAATATTTTTCATCACAATTATAACAAAGGCCTTTGAGTTGGCAAGCATAAATTTTGGCCTTGGTCAATTTTTGGATCTTTAGTGGAGTAAAAGGAGGAGTCGAAGTGACTGGTTTAGTGCGAGGAATAAAGGATGATTTTTAGTTTTGAGAAGAGACAAATTGTTGTGCTTCCTTATCTATTTTAGTAGTGTCCACCCAACTCTGAGGCCGAGCCATGAGGACATGGGCACAAATATCATCCTTGAGGCCACTAATAAATCATTCTCGAAAAAAAGCATCAGACATGCCCTCTGTACAAAAATCCAATCGCTCAAAAGTGGATATAATGTCTTCCATTGTGCTAGATTGTTTCAACCTTTTCAAATGGCCTAAATGGTTGGGTTTAGTGTCAAATCATTCATAAATATCTACCACAAAGTTTCTCCAAGCCACATACCCTTAGAGGGCATTTTTTCTCCATTGCCACCATTTCCAATGTTCTTTATATAGATGGAGAACACCATACCATACTTTCGACAACTCATCTATAATGCCATACAAACAGAAATAATGTTCCATTTGAGTTACCCATCCAGTGGGATCCGATCCATAAAATTTGGTCACATCCACATGTGGAAGGCATAGGTCACGTTGAAATTGATGGGGCTGAAAATTTTGGGGATGGTAGGAAGTTTCACCTTCAGTTTGTAAAGGTGGGTCAGATGAGGGAATATATGTAGGGATATGCATCATGGGGAAGATCATCATAGTGAAGGATTCGATTTGGGTAGCAAGGTCATGTTTGAGGTCCTCTATTTTGGTGTTGATGGAGGAATGCATGTTTTTATTGATGGTGGAAATATTGGCAATGAGCTATCTCACTTCTTGTTGGGTTTCTTTGAAATTAGAGTGCAAGGAATTGAAGCGATATTCCATTTTTTTTAACTACTACGGAGTTATACTCCGATATGGAGAATACTGCAGTGATGAAATGCCCAAATGCTTAACAGGAAGAAATGTGTAGTAAATTCACAACCTGAATGCAGGAGACACAATCGCGCATAAATAGATCTAGTTTTTTCTATTTTATTTCCATCCCAAGGGTTCTATAGATAAGGTTTTTCCATGTTCTATAGCTCTCTGATATATGTCCAGGGTCCAACAGTAGTACTCGATCCAATATCTCAGGGAACCAACTAAGGAGGCTAGACCATGCTCTTAGTTGTCCTACCTGACTACCCAAGTACTAGAGAGTATCTTCCCAAGTGTTTTTCTTAGTGGAACTATAGAAGTCTGGTTGTTGATCGGTTTATCTATGGAGGGATTTAGGATATCTAGGTTGATCTGTATACATGTGTTTTCTGATGCACTACCATTCGAAGGGGTACCAACAAGGGTTACAATGGTGGCCAACATATGTGCTCTTAAGTACCACTTGTATTTTATTTTTGTATGAATCCTTGAACCCGAGGTTATGCACGTAACAACATATCTTTGTAGCTTAAATACGCCATAATACGTCTCTACCCTGAAAAAATAAAATTAACCCACAATTTTCTGTCGAGGAAGGTGCTCTGATACCACTTGTAATATTCCAAATATAAAATAGTATGCAGAACATAAATAATTACCTAGAAATGGAAGATAAATAATGATATAACCAGAACAACACCAAAATAATACCAAAATAATACCAGAATAACACCAGAAAGAGCACTTTGATTAGTGAGAGCAATGTTCACTTGCCTCTTCAAGGGGGAAACCTCCAACATAGTAGAGCTCTATTAAAATAATATCCAAGACAAAACTTTCCATATCCTGTACTCCTATTTATACTAAATATGTCTATAAAAAGAACAATCTAGAGGAAGATCCTTCTAGAAGCAGAAGCTTCTATTAGGTCTTCTTACATTTGACTTATTCTTCCTTATTGTTAGGCCTTATTAATATTGACCTTTATTACATGGAAATATATTATTCTACCTATGTGAGGGGTTAGGTCCCTAATAATACATGGAAATATAACACCATTATGTTTGTAATGAGACTATATCTCAACCAATGTCATTATATTTTTGTAAATCCAAAGCCCAAATTGTATATATTTTTACAAAATCTTTTAAGCGAAGACCAATTTATCTTGTGGAGTAAAAAAACGTTAGGTTGAAAGAATCTAATGTCAAATTATTACATCATTATTCAGTGAGTGCAAACTAATGATGGTCTCACATGACGTGTTAGTGGAAATGCAAAACTCGAAAAACAACAATCTCTTTACTTGGAGGGATTATTCAAGGTACTTTTCCAATGAATTTGAATATGGTGTAAGAATATGAAATGTAGGAAATTGAATTAGATTTCCGAATATATAACTTTTATTCATAGAAATTGTGAACACCTATGTCAAATTTGATTTTTTATAATAGTGGTATCTTATTTTTCCAACAAAATATAAGCTATATATTTTTGTTCAAACTTGTATACTTGTAGAGAACCCATTTTTCTTGTGACATATATTTTTTGAAAATTTATAAAAGTAATTTTGTTTTTTTCATGCAGGCTAATAGGGTCTTAACATGATCAAAATATTATTTATTTATTTATTATTATTATTATTTTTTTCTAATTATAGATATCGGTATCCTCTAGTGCCACATATAAATCATTCAATAAATGGTTAAGATGACAAAACGTTATAGCAAAAATAAGAGATGTATGTATTCTAGTACTTTGATATATGTAAAGACAAAAATAGATTAAAAATAGTAAACAATATTATTTTTTCTAAATTGTACATTTGAAATATACACATCCAACTCTATCTGTGTCTGAAGTTTCGTCAATAAATGAATTGTGCAGCCTATAGAAAAAAAACATTAAGAACAAAGATATGGAGAGGAATTCATAAAAATTGACGTTTGTATCTATTTGCAGAATGAAGATATTTTATTTGATATATTATTACAATGATGAGTATTCCATATATAGAGAACATATGGTGACCATCCATGAAAGTATGCATCTCTTGTATAATCAATAACTATTTATTATTATCATTTACTTATTATATATATTGTTTAATAATCAATAAGTATATTATTAATTATTAACCTAAGAGAATTTCTTCCCGATGTTGTCCAAACATCAACATTCCCTCTCAATGATGGAGACAGTCTGCATCGTGCCAAGCTTGTCTCTGAGTTATAAAAACTTCTCCCTAGACTCATGACACTTATATGTTAGTCTTGGGACATGTCTCTCTCATAATTGAATCAAGGGGGGAATCCTCTTGCATCTCTCCCTCTGAGCCAACTAACTCTCTATGAGATGAGACTCACTCTGGGTCCGCATGTGATAGTACCTAGCATATTGAATCTTTATCATTCCTTATCAAATCACGATGACTAGGAAAAATACCACACCAAGTTCATTCACCATAGGTACACCCTTATGAGTGAATTTCATCCCGATGCTAGCTCACATGTGGAAATCACCTCGATTCCATATTATTCCTTTTGATGATCAAGGAAGGAATATGCCTGGGCCCATTTACCACAAGTACACCTTTGTGATGAATGTATCCTATCTCCCTTGGTCTACAACCCAATATAGGAGTAGGTCATTCCGATGTCGAAACATCAACACTATCTCTTAGCTATAGAGGTATATTCCAATAATAGTACACAACTACTATCCAGTGGTACTAAACCACTACTAGTAGCACAAAACTACTTTATAATGACACACAGTCACTGACAACGATATACAAATACTATAGTAGTACACAACTATTGTCTAGAGATACACGATCTTTGTGAGTGGTACATAACTACTGTAGTAGAAAAAGGTTTGTCACACATGGCACTTTCATGTGGACTTCCAGAGGCTACTTCCTCTAGAAACACTAGGGTCAACTGGCCATAGTATGTGACGTCAAGGTCAAATCCCTTGACATGTTCTCATTTTATCTCCATGAGGGATGTTGGGCTATAATCCCAAACCCACTTATCCCTTATCGGATAAGTTTCCTCACATATCAACACAACTCAGTCACAAAGGAGTACAATTTGTAGAATGTCTGTCACACATGGCACTTCCATGCAGACTTCAAGAGACTAATCCCTCTAGAAACACTAGGGTCAACTCCCCATAGTGTGTGATGTCAAATTCAACTCCCTTGACATGGCCTTATGTTCTCTCCACAAGGGACATTGGGCTATAATCCAAAACCCACTTATCCCTTCTCGAATAAGTTTCCTCATAGATCAACCCAACTCAGTCACATAGGAGTATGATCTGGAGAATGTCTTAGGAATATGCAAACATCAAAACTCCATATTAACGAGGGAGACATTCTCTAGCACTCCAAGAATGTGACATAAGTACTCGAACTTCATCCTGGTAAGAGGTTTGGTAAGAACATCAACAACCTGCTCATCTATAGGAAGTTACTTCACCAATAATTCCTTCCTCTGCACCATGTCTAAGATGAAAATCCTATGAATCCTCGTTGCTTCCATGACTCACGTTATTGGATGAGATATATTTTTCCTCTATGATACTGAGTGCTATAAAAGTATGTTTCCATGAATCCTCATTGATATCTAGATGAACCAACATCCTCTGGTGCCCTTTATGTAAACTGCACTCTTTGTCTAGTCAGAACTGTATATCTTTGTAGTCTCTCTTCATATCCTAAGACATATCCAATTGTACCACACTGGTACATTCTCTGTTGCAACTTAGTCTGCTCAAATCAGTAGTTGTATCAGGGTGCTTATTGCAAAGAACTATCTGGATTTTTTCTTGAGAGTAGGTCCTCCACTCTCTCTGCAGCTACTCCCTCTTGGGTTCTACAACTCTTCCCTCTAGGACTGTATAACTGTTAAATACTGATAATGAGAGTATATTCTTTAATATGTCAATAACTATCCTCCTCTAGGGTTTCTCTCTGTGGAAAAATCTCCTCCACTCTCTTTCTGCAAATGTTTCCTCTATAGCCTCATGTCAATACTAGAAGTATATATTATACCATGTCGAAATGTGCCTCACATGTATCTCAACACATGCTTCGTAACAATCCAGTGTGTTTGTCTCGGCTGAATCATGTATTGGCTAAGTGCACTCATGACATAGACAATATCTAGTTTGGTGTTAAACAAATAAACCAATGATCCAATCGGTTGTTTGTACAAGGTCGGATCAATATCATTGTTATCGAAAGAGAACACATTTATTTTCTTCAGATTTGTCACCATTATTGTAGCCATGGGCTTACAGTTCAACATCCCAAAGTTATTCAATATCTCAACTGTTTACTTCCCCTAACTCATGAATATCTCACCAGTTATCTACCACACCTTTAGTCCCAAGAACTAGTGCATCATACCAAGGTCCTTTATCTCAAACTCAGAGGCCAATGCATACTTGCATTTAGTAATAAGGCTCTCTGTATCGAGGAATAAATCATTAACGTAGAGGCCTAAAAATAAGGGATTCATCATTAACAATATTGTATTATAGGTTGTGATCAACAACACTTCTATTGAATTCAAAACTCATCAGGTGTCCATAAATCCTCTCATACCAAGCTCAAGGTTCCTGCTTGATTCCATACATGGCCTTCTTACACCTGCACACATGAGACTCCTTCCCATGTATCATGAAACCATTTGGTTTCCTGATGTATACTTCTTCCTCAATCTCTCCACTGAGAAAGGTTTTTTTCACATCTATATTATGTATTCTTCATCCCATGGATGTTGCAAGGGAAATCATTATCTGGATAGAATTGTATCGAGCAACATGAGAAAATGTCTCCTCATAATCTATTCCCTCCACCTCATAGAATCCTCTAGAAACAAATCTCATTTTTTTATTCTCGATGCTTCCATCAGTTGTGTGTTTGATCTTATAGATCCACCTAGAAGTCACTACAGACTTCTCCTTAGGTCTCAAAAAAATATCCCACACATCATTCTTCACAATGGACTAATAATCATCCATCATGGCATCTCTCCATACTAGCTGACTATATGCCTCCTTATAACAAGAAGGCTGAGAATAAATGATGTGTCTCATATATGTGGCATGGTATAAATACATCAGATGTCTCTTTCTCTCTTGGAAGGTAGCACAAGGAGTTACATGTCCTTCTGCCTCCTACAAAGTCTGAAGATCCCATGCATGTCTCTTCTGACCTACTATAATATCTCTGGGAACATCAACTGGAGCTATAGGATCAACAAGATCAATTGTATCAATAGGCTCAATTGTCTCCCTCTGAACTATTGGAGGGTTAAGGGGATAATGTACCATCTCTTCCAGTCTCTTACTATCAATCTCCATGTGAGATCTTCTAGATCTACTGAAGGCTACCTCCTCCTCAAAGGTAACATCTCTTCTCACCTCAATCTGTCTCTGACTAGGGATGTAGATCCGGTATTCCTTTGAAGACTCATTGTATCCCATAAATGTACCCTTTCTTATTGAATGGTTTAGCTTGGTCCTTTTCTCCTTGGGTACATGAATGTATACAAGACACCCAAATATCCTTAAATGTCCAACCTTAGGATTCAGTCATGAACTATTTCCAT
Source organism: Picea engelmannii (assembly GCA_009831015.1). Lineage (NCBI taxonomy): Eukaryota > Viridiplantae > Streptophyta > Pinopsida > Pinales > Pinaceae > Picea > Picea engelmannii. The sequence continues at coordinate 469,351 of ML782518.1, read as the reverse complement.
AGTATACATCTCATGGTTCCTTCATAGAACACATGTCTAAGACATATCGAGGTTCCCTCATGGAACCAATGTCTCACAAGGCATATTGAGGTTTCCTCGTGAAACCAATGTCTTGGTTCCTTCATCTGACCATCTAAGGCATGTCAGTATGAAGTCCACATTCCCCCTAATAGTCCACACATGACCCTTTGGGGAGAATGTCTCATGATGCTACCTCAAACATATCTAGGACACATCGAGGTTCCCCCATTATGGTTGAACCCTCTTTACCTTGTTGAAATTGGTTGCAATTCGATGTGTTGTAACCTCTAAACTATAGCACTGACAGATCTTATATTCATTCTTCCAATCCTATATATCTTTCAGAAATGAAAGTGCATGTCTTCTTCAATCATTGTAGACAAAAATTGTATGCTTGATAAGGCCAAATCACTTCTTACACAACTTAAACAAGAATGCAGAGCTATAGGGCTAATGCCAAAAATATGAAAAAATTAATATGTAGGATACAAAGAGAAACTTGTCATTGTAACTAGTCATTGTAACTGTAAATGCAAATATGAATGCATCGCTCGATGACATAGATTGATCTTACCAACAATTTGAAAATCCCTAGAAAATAGCTAGACAACCCCAGGGGATGAATCTTCCATATCGTGGATGAGTTTGAATCACAATGAGAAGATCTATTGATTCTTCCCATGCCATTGGAATACACTATCGAGTTTAACCAAAAACTATTGCGAGATATATGTTACCGGGAACAAAAAGTCCAAATGCATATCAAATCCTGATAAACTTGGTGGATATAGGAGTGCAATGGAAGCTTCCATGTTTGTTGTCATCCATTATCTTGGAATTGTAAGCATTAGAATTAGGGTTGCAATGTGTCCTTTAGAATTTCCTATATTTAAGGTATCTCTACTATTACGTGTCGACGCATTACCTCTTCTCCCACATCATTATAATCCATACAAAGTCAACCCATCCTCTTTCATTCCCCATACCCTCAAGTCGTTTGGGTGGAGTTTTGGAGGTTTTAATTAGGCCAACTAATTTTTATCTTGTTTTCTCTATTCACTTTGCTTTAGAATTAGGGCATGCACAACGGGTTTCTTCTACTAGGGATCAGGTTTTTTTTATAACAACACTTCTTTGCAAGAATTTTCAGAGCAAGCACAACATTCTAACCAACTACCTCATTTTCCAAGAACCTCTCGTGAGGGATTCAATCTGAGTCCCGCTCTGATACCATGTTCATTTTCTGTATAAGAAGATATTTTAATTGATATATTATTAGAATGATGAGTGTTACATATATAGATAACATATGGGGACCATCCATGAAAGGATGCATCCCTTGGATAATTAATAGCTATTTATTATTATCATTTACTTATTATATATATTATTTAATTATAAATAATTATATTATTAATTATTGATCTAAGAGAATTTCTTCCTGATGTTGTCCAAACATCAACAATCAAGAACCTAAATCTGAGACAACCAGCTCAAGAAACACATACGCTAGAATTTTTACTCTCGCTCGAAAAAATTTAAAATTAAAATAGAGCACACGTACTTTAGGAACGTGCATGAATTCATACAGAACACATGCATTATTAGAAATAGGAACATGTGCATGTTCCTATTAACACAAAACAATTCTCTCTCCCTCCCCTCTTTCCCCTTCTCCCTCCCTCCCTCTATCTTCCTCTCTTTCTCTTCGACCTCACTCTCCCTATCCCTCACTCACTCTCTCCCTCCTCTCTCTCTCTCCATATCCCTCTCTTTCTTCCCCCTCTTCCCCTCTCTCCTTGTTTCCCTCTCCCCCCTCTCTCCCCCATTTCTTCCCCCTGATCTCTCTCTACCCCACTCACTCTCGTCATCTTCTCTCCATATTCCTCCCTCTCCCACTCTTTAATTCTCTCTCTCTCTCCCCATCTCTCGCTCCCTTAAAAAATCTCTCTCTCTCTCTCCCCTCTCTCAGTCTACCCCACTCTCCCTCCCTCCCTCTATCTTACTCTCTCTCTATGACCCCTCTCTCTCTCTTTCACTTGCTGACCTCTCTCTCACTCTCAATAACTCACTCAATTTATATCTCCTCCTCTCTCTTTCTCTCCCCCATATTCCCATATCTACCTCTCTCCCTCCTTCCCTTTGTCTCGCCCCCTCTCTAACCCTCCCTTTCTTGTTAATGATTAAGACATTATTATAGTTCTTTGCATTTCAATAGATAACAATAGAATAATACAAGATCACTTAGAAATACACAATCACAAGAGACACAACATTTATCCTGGGAAACCCTCTAGGGGAAGAAAACCCAGCAAAACTTCCTTATTATAGATAACCAATACAATGCCAAGAGATAACTCAAACTAAAATAGAAGATCCTCTCCCAAAGATGCGCCATTCTCTATCCTTCTTCTCTAACTGCAGTTCTGAAACTTGTCTCTCAAATGAGAAAGTGAGTTGTGTTTAAGTGAGGCACTAGCCTCCTTATTTATACAAGTCTGGCACGTGTGAAGTGTCTCTTAACTAGTAGGGTTGAATTCTCCAACTGGGTGGTTATAACAACCATTATTATATTTCGGGGCCTCTTTAATATCTTATGGGGCCGACTTCTTATTCTTCCTATTACAATTATCTTTTGACCAATCCGCAAAAGGAGATTTGGTCCTTTATAATGACCGACATGATCAATCCGCAATGGGGATTGATCCAATCAATAATATATCAAATAATAATAAGAATACATTTTGCAGTTACATTATTTTAACACTCCCCCTTAACAAGAAGGGTATTCTTCAGCAACATCATGCGAGAGAGAGAGGCCTTTGTCATCAACAACATCAAGTGGGTGAGAGGACAACATCATCAATATCATCTTGGAACACTGACTGGCGTATCTATAAATCATCATAATGTTTCTTCATCGGCAACATCATCATTCTCAAAGGAATGCAATCATCATTTGCATCAATATGTATTAGTGTAAAATTGATAAATCATCATCATCATCACAGCATGAGGTTGGCTTATCATAATAATACTAGGCTGGATTTACGTCATATCTATCCATCCAGAATCATAGTTGTAGTCTCATCTCATCATCTTGCTTTATGTTACAACTATCAATCTGGAAGCAAGATGCTCGTCTTGCTTTATGTCGCAACCATCAAGTCGGAAGCATGATACTAGACTGGCTTTACGTCATAGCTATCCATCAAGAAGCTCAGTGCTAGTCTCATCTCATCATCTTTCTTTACATCACAACCATTAGGTCGGAAGCAAGGTATTCGTCCTGCTTTACGTCACAACCATCAGGTCGGAAGCAAGGTACTCATCGTGCTTTACGTCACAACCATCAGGTTGGAAGTAGGATACTAGAATGGATTTATGTCATAGCTATCCATTCGGAAGCACAGTACTAGTCTCATCTCATCATATTTCTTTACGTCACAACCATCAGGTCGGAAGCAAGGTACTTGTCCTACTTTATGTCACAACCATCAGGTCGGAATCAAGACACTAGACTGGCTTTATGTCACAACTATCCATCCAGAAGCTCAGTGCTAGTCACATCACATCATCTTGCTTTATGTCACAACCATCAGGTCGAAAGAAAGAGATGTCTCATCACAACAACTACTCCCCCTTTCGAGGAAGGTCCTTTCAGACTATACCAAGATTATCTCGAAAGTTCTCAAACTTTACATGCGATAGAGGCTTGGTCAACACATCAACAACATGTTCATCCGTGATAATGTACTAGAGCTTTAAGGCTCCTCTCTGCACCATGTCACAGATGTAATGATATCAGATCTCTATGTGATTCAACCTGTCATGGAATATAGGATTCTTTGTCATCTTTATGCATCTCTGGTTGTCACATAGGATCGTGGTTGCTTCCATCTCTAGGTCAAATAGATCGGTCATCAACTTTTGAAGCCATATAGTTGCGTAGCTGGAAGAACATGCAGCAATGTATTTTGGTTCCATTGTGCTGAGAGAAATGTTGGATTGCTTCTTACTCTTCCACGAGATCATAGCTGATCCCAAACTGAAACAACATCCTGAAGTGCTTTTCCTATCAGAAACACTTCTTGCCTAATCTGCATCAGTATATCCACTCAATGTGAAATTATGATCTCCATCATAGCTGAGACCACAATCTATTGTACCTTTAAGGTACCTTATCACATGTTTTGCAGCCACTAGGTGAACATGTTTAGGTTCTACCAGAAACTGACTCAAGGTTTTCATGGAAAAACAAATGTCTGGTCTAGTGTTCGTCAGGTACATTAGTGATCCAATAATCTATCTATATAGTGTGGCATCAATCAACTCTGACAAAGTGTCGACCAACAACTTCAGCTTCACTTCCATGGGTGTATTCATGGACTTGCACTCTAGCATGTCGAATCTCTCCAAGATTTTGACTGTATACTTCCCTTGGTTAAGGAAGATCATCTCAGGACTCTGCCATACCTCAAGACCTAAGAAATAATGCATTAGGCCAAGGTATTTCATTTCAAATTCTGAGGCAAGTCTCTTCTTACATTCAGTGATGATCTTTTCTTCTCCAGTTAAGAATAAGTCATCCACATATAGCAGTAATATTACTGGCTCATCGTTCATGACCTTGAAGTAGAGGTTAGAGTCTTCTTTACTCTTGGTAAAGCCTAAGCTCGTCAAGAAACTGTCTATATGGCCATACCAAGCTCTAGGAGCTTTCTTCAATCTGTATAAGGATTTATTCAATTTGCAGACATGAGACTTCCTGTCTCAACCTCAAATCCTTGAGGTTGCTCTATATAGACTTCCTCTTCGATGACACCGTTTAGGAAAGTTGTCTTCACGTCCATCTGGTGCAACTTCCACTTCATATTAGCCGCAAGAGATATGATGGTTCTGATCAAAGTGTATCTGGCCACAACAACGAATGTCTCTTCATAGTCAATGCCTTCCTTTTGAGAAAAGCCATGAGCAAAAAATCTTTCTTTATACTTCTCAATACTTCCATCAGCAACATGTTTTATTTTGAAGAGCCATCTGGAGGATACCGCATCTTTACTCTTCTGTATGGGAACTATTTCCCATACGTCGTTCTTTATTATGGATTGGTATTCCTCTTTCATGGCATCTTCCCATTCTTTACTTTGAATGTCTTCTTCAAAGGAAGTAGGCTCCTCCTCTAGAAGATCACACATCAAGGCCGTATAACTAGAGAATGGCTTTGGTCTTTTCACTTGTCTTGTGGTTCCTTCGGGAACACCATACTTCTCTCCATCTTGAATAAGATCTCTAGCCCAATATGGCTTCCTTTTATGGAGGATCATCATTTGAGGAGGTTCTTGAACTTCTATCATGTCATGATCTTCTAGTAATTCCTCATCAGGGGAAGTTACGACTTCCCTCACTAGTTCAACAACTCTGGGAACCTCCCTCACTGGTTCAACAGTCCTGGGGATTACGGTTTCCTCATCACATACTTCTTCAAGCTAGTATCTTCTTGATTTATTAAATGTTGCATCTTCATCAAAAGTCATGTTCCTATTGATCTCAATGTGACAGTGACCTGGTATATAGATTCTGAAGGCCTTGGAGACCTCACAGTATTCCCTTCTTTCCTGAAGGTTCCATCTTGTTTCTCTTATCTTTCGGTATATGAATAAATATTGGGCAGCCATGGCTTACCTCTAGCTTCTTTCCAGTGAACATCTCTCCCGGGGTCTTGAGCCCAAGTGCACTATGGGATAATCGGTTCTGCACATATACATCTAGCATTGTTGCTTCTGTCTATAAGCACATAGGAAGATCTTGATCACGGATCATAGTCTTCACATCTTCCATTATCTTTTTGTTCTTTCGTTCAGCTACACCATTTTGTTGGGGATTATAGGGAGTGGTGAGTTCCCTCTTGATCCCAACATCTTTGCATAAGTTCACAAACTCTTTTGAGGTATATTCTCCTCTATTATCTGACCTAAGTATCTTGATATTTATTTAGATTTCAAAAAATATATCCAGGTCTTATGAGAATAATCATCAATAAATGATACATAATATACATACCTACTAATGGAGGACGATGGCATTGGGCCACATACATCTGAATGAATGATCTCTAGGACTCCTTCTGCTTTGTTGTCTCTCTTCGGAAACGGGTTCTTGATGTTCTTCCCTTGTGCACATCCATTGCATATGCCTTCATGATCACCTTTGAGTTCTGGTAAACCTGTGACTGCTTTGCATATGTATGGTAGATCCTTGTAGTTGATGTGAGCTAATATTCTATGCCAAAGTTCACATGATTTTTCAATGGCATGGGTCATGGCAGCCTCTAAGTGACCCTTTAGTTTATACAAGACATTTTCTTCACTTCCAATGATAATTGCTTCATTTAAGGTTTCTCCTTTAGCCCACATGATAACCTTTCCATCTATAAAGGAAGCTCTGAAGACTTTATTTTCTAAACCTGAAATGGAGAGTAGGTTCTTGGTCAAACCTGGTACATATAGTACATCCTTCATCTTTAATGAATACCCTGAATTCAATTTGTGGTTTGATTCTCCCACTCCCTTGATGGCATATTGGTAATCATCTCCAAGTGTCACTTTATGAGAAAACTTATTTTCTGAGATACAAGAGAGAATGTTTCTTTGTCCCGTCATGTGCTTGGATGCACCACTATCAATGAGCCAAGTGTCCTCTTCAGGTGTTACATATCCTGAGAGGGCCGAGATTAAGACATGGTCTTTGATATGCTCTCTTATCATCTTTGCGGGTGGCTCTTCATCTTCGACTACATTGGCATGGCTCCTCTTATGTTTTCTCTTGTATTCTTCTCGTCTGGATGGACAAAACTTTGTCATATGCCCCATCTTGTCACAATGATAACATTGTGTAGATGAGTAGTCTCTTTCCTTTCGTTGTCCCTTCTTCTGAAATTTCCTTGGATGAGATTCTTTATGATTGAATTTGTTTGAATGTTGAGGCTCTTTATGAGTCTCCTCTTGGAAGTAGGGTTTCTTCCTTCCTCCTTTTGTGTGAGTAGCTAGGGCTTGATCATCATCTCTTGCTAGTAATGCTTCAAGATTCTCTACTCTTGTTTCTTCTTGGATGCACTCTTCCTATAGACCATCAAACAATAGTTTCTCTGTTCTAGCACAAATTGTTTGGATGAATGCATCCAAAGGTCTTGTGAGGCCATTTAGGGCTGTCATCACAAGTTCATCTTCATCTATAGTATCTCCAATTGCTTCTAGTTGTTCTTTGAACTGAGATATTCTAGAGAAATATTCCTGAATAGATTCTCCTTTCTGCATCCTTGTATTCTTCAGTTGAGTTCTTAGATTCATCTTCCAGTTTATGTTCTTTCCTTCATATAGTCTGGTTAAGGCATCAAACATTTCTTTCGGAGTCTTCTTATATGACACATAAGGAATCAGGTGGTCTTTGATTGAATCTGCATTGATTCTTTTGGCCCTAATTGTGTCCTTTTGATGCTTTTCCTTTTCTGCAGCATCGACGGGTTCCAGTACTTATTCTTTGATGAATCTTGCTAATTCATTCTCTTCAAGAATGAGGCCAATTCTATATTTCTAGGCATGGAAGTTTTCCACTCCTTCTATCTTGTCAACAAGCTTAACACTTGCAGACATCTTTTACCTGGAGCTAGGAAAACGACTGAAAAATCAAAATGCTCAAAATCAAAATCTGAACTTACCAGGAGGTGCACTTGGCTGAGGCGAGTAGCCTGGTGTGTTTGGATATGAGAAAATCCAACTTTTTCTCCTCCAAACTTGATCTACGTATTTCTAGACTGGTGCTTCTAGTTTTCTAGTACCTCTGGTACTCTAGTACTTCTGGTACACTGGTTTTCTGGTACTTTTGGTACTTTGTGAAACTAGTGTTTGACTTTCCAAGAGATCCAACCACTGAAAAGGTGCGCTGAGAGTGCCAATGTAATCCTTTGGGGAGGGCGCACTTTTCTAGGTGGTTTTAGGGATGAAAAGCTTCACCATCAAAAAGACCTAATTTGCATGTACGACAACAGTGACATTTTCACTCTTGTGAAAGATGCTCTCTTCATCTTGGCTCTGATACCATGTTAAAGATTAATCCATTCTTATAGTTCTTTGCATTTCAATAGATAACAATAGCATAATACAAGATCACTGAGAAATACACAATCACAAGAGACACAACATTTATCCTGGGAAACCCTCTAGGGGAAGAAATCCTAGCAAAATTTCTTTATTATAGATAGCCAATACAATGCCAAGAGATAACTCAAACTAAAAACATAAGATCCTCTCCCGAATATGTGCCACTCTCTCTCCTTCTTCTCTAACTGCAGTTCCGAAACTTGTCTCTCAAATGAGCAAGTGAGTTGTGTCTAAGTGAGGCGCTAGCCTCCTTATTTATACAAGACTGACACGTGTGAAGTGTCTCTTCATTGGCAGGGCCGACTTCTCCAACTAGGTGGTTATAACCACCTTTATTATATTTTGGGGCCTCTTTAATATCTTCTGGGGCTGACTTCTTATTCTTCCTATTACAATTATCTTTTGAACAATCTTCAAAAGAGGATTTTGTCCCTTATAATAACCGACATGATCAATCGACACTGGGGATTGATCCAATGAATAATATATCAAATAATAATAAGAATACACTTTGCAGTTACATTATTTTAACATCTCATTCTCTCTCCTTCCCTCACTCCCCAATTTCCACACTCTCTCTCCCTAATTTTGTCCTTCCTCCCCCCATTCTCTCTTTTCCCTACCCCTCTCTCTCTCTCCCCTCTCAAATTATTTCCCTCTCTCCTTATTTCCCTATCCCTATCTACCTAAGTCTTTCTCCTTTCTCTCTATCTCCGCCCATATCTCTCTCCCACTCTGCCCCCCTCTCTCTTTCTCCCCCTCACTCTCTACCTTTATCGCACACTCTCATATTGCCTTCTCTCTTTATTCCTCTCTCTCTCTCCCATCCCCCTCGCTTCCCCTATCTCTCCTCATTCCTCCCCCTCTCTTCCCCTATCTCTCCACCTCCCTCCTTCTCCGTCCCTCCCACACCATCTCTCCCTACCTCCCATGCTCTCTCTCTCTCTCTCTCTCTCATCCCTTTGTCCCTCCCTCCATCCCTCCACCCAGATAGAGGGGGAGAGAGTCAGATAGGGGTATAGGGAGTGTGGGAGAGAGAGGGAGGGAGGGAGGTATAGAAAGGAAAAGAGAGAGAGGGGGGGGGATAGTGGTTGAGAGAGAGGGAGAGAGGGAAGAAGGGAGAGAGTGAGAAAGGGGGAGAGAGACATAGAGGGGGTGGGGAAGGTGGTTGTGTGTTTTTTTGTTAGAGAGAGACAAAGAGAATAGGTGGGAATGAGGGAGGGATGGAGAGATATTGAGAGGGGCTAGAGAGGGAGAGAGGGATGGAGAGACAAAGAGAGGGCAGGAAGAGTGAGGTATAAAGGGAGAGGGAAAGAGGGAGAAAGTTATCGAGAGAGAGAGAGAGA
>ML782518.1:434666-459233 GCA_009831015.1 Picea engelmannii | reverse complement strand
GGGGGGGGGGGAATTGAAGGAGGGATCGAGGGAGAGAGGGATGAAGAGAGAGAAAATTATAAGGTGAGAGAGGGAATAAGGTAGAGAGAAGATGAAAAGAGTAAGTGGGGTAGAGAGAGGGAAGGGGGAACAATAGGGTAGAGAGAGAGGGGGGAAGAAGGAGACAAGAAGCAAAGGGAAGAGGGAGAAAAGAGAGAGGGAGAGGGATAAAGGGGAGGGAGACAACAAGTGAGAGAGAGGGAGAGAGAATTTGGAGAGAGAGAGAAAGATAGATGGAGGTAGGGAGAGGGGGCCAGAGGGATGAAGGGAGAGAGAGAGAGAGGGGGGGATAGAGAGATATTTCATGTTAAAATAAAAGTGTGTGCATTTTGGTTCCTAATAACACACACACTCTTTAGGCATGTGCATGCATTCCTAAAGTGCTTGTGCGTTAATTTTATTTCTATTTTTTTTTAGGAAGTTCGTGCATGCGTTATTGTACACATGTTTCTCAGGAACACGTGCACATTCTTGAGAACACACACGTGTTTTTGGCAATATTGTCTAAGTGTGTTTTTGAATGGAGGTTCATTGTTTTCAAACCTTTCACATCAAGAACACACAGAAGTATCTAAAATATATAAGCATCTAAAATACTTGAGTGCACATAGAAGTATCTTGAATGTAATATATAATGCACACTATGCATGGTCATATATCTAATAGAGCATAGTCTAGAGGGTTATTTGAATCGATTAAAATTTTACTCTACGTAATGTTGTTGATAGAGAGGACATAGATTATAGGTTCATGTTTGGTGAAATATTTAACAGTTACCAGTTTTTGTTGTCATGGTTATGAATGGAATTTAATCTATCATGAATTTTAATACTTAAAAGTAGAGAGAGACATTTCTCATAAAATTTATTTTTAAATAGATAACCAAACCATTATGTATATTCACATAGTTTGAAAATTTTCAAAACTTTCCAAAATTTGGTTAAAACATATTTAAATGAATAATCTTAAATGTAGTAAGGAGTGTTAATGTTAAATAAAGAAGTGAATACATGTGTGCGCCAAATTTTGTGAAGATTGTAATCTTTAAACGTGTGAAGTAAAGCAATGCATACAAATTCTTAAGAAAAAATAAATTAATCAATGGCTCATACACATGGTACACAAAGATTTCATTGGAAACCCTTAACCTGGAGAAAACTAGCCTTCCTTGATGTCGCACCTCTCAATTATTCATTGTATTAATTTCCCCATTTGCAATACAATATATACAAAATTATAGGTATTATGCAGGTACTGAAACCCTAATCCCTTAATCCGGGATTAATTTAGAAAACCACTGAAAATAGCGAAAAACAATATATAGAAAAAAATATGATGCACCACCCACACACATGAAACAAATATAACACCTGCCCAACATTCTCCTTGTTGGTCCTAAATTCTGCACCTGACTACTAAAGGGAAGAGCTAGGCCACCTCAAGTTTGGAATGTTTTTTTTTTGGTTATTTGATTTTGTTGGTTAGTTGGAGGGTTGGTCTTACCAAGACAAAAACATGGCTAGATTGGAAATATGATATGGTTGTAGGTTCTCCTTGGTTGATGGCACCCAAATGATAGACAAGTCAGAAAATAGAGGGATGAAAAAAGGAAGAACAACAAACAACTCAATGAATTATCTGTTGTAAGACATTTAAGTGTTAAAGTAATATTTCAAGGCACTAAACAAATATACAAACACAATTACTCCCACAGGTTGCAATAAAAAAAATATTTACTAAAGCATTAGTTGTTTTACATGTTGCATATAAAAAAGATGAGCTATACAATAGTTGAAAGGAAAATGAAATGTACTTTGCATGCATCAAAAATTGCATTGAAGATAAGAGAAATAACACATACAAATTTGAACATAGAGCACACTATCATCAAATCATATTCACCAGGTATAGATATTTTATCCAATCATAGAAAAGGTTCAACCAGTTGATATATTGATTTCCTTCCCAAAAACCGAACCCTCAATTGATACAAAAACTATATATTTATCAAATTTGTAGAGGCTCTCATCCATGTGAAAATGAGTCTTAAGTCCACACTATTAGTTGGAGAACAACTTATTGATTAAAGTAAATACTGTTGGAGTATAGTAATGTATACTTCAAACTTGACTTAACAAAAAGGAAGTGGTTCATATCAAACACAGATGACCACTTATTATGCCTTAATTTAAAAAGTCTTGAACTTAAAACAACTAAAACTGCAACTAATGATAAAACTAAACTGATGCATATGCTAAAGTGAACTGAGCTTTGAAAAAAACTGACTAGGATTGATAGAACTATGTTCTGTATCAACCACTTGTATGCATGCACGTTGTTGGAGGGAAACTGGGAGATAACTTGATAGACCATCATCTTCTTGAGGTACACCTTCATAGAAACTTCCTTCTTCAAATCATCTCTTTCAGAAAGAAGCAAGTCTTCTGGTGTTTTTTCTGCAGTCTTTGATACTTCTTTTGCAGTCCGGAGTACATTTTTTCCAATTCTTGGTTGTGGTGTTGCAAGTACTGGAATTGAAGCTTTAGTTATTGCACTTGTTGGTTGTCATCGACCTTCTCTATTTTGAACTCAACTTGCATCTTCTTCTTGTATTTCTCTGTGATATACTTTTTTTGGTGAGCCAATACTTTTCTTCTTGTTCTCATATTATATTTGTGTATCACCTTGGGTTCCTTTCCTGATGTTTCTTTAATGGGACCCTGTACTCTCAAAGTATCAGTTTTAATATCTGGTTTAATGTCCTCTGGAATATGGTAAGGGTCCCCTACATATGGTTAGGTGCCAATAGATTCTTTCTAAATAAAAAGTCCATAATCGTGTATTCATTGTTGAGTGGAGTCTATAGGATACTCTTTTCTCATAGTTATAAATGGCATCTCTACATCCTCACCCTCATTAGAATTTTATTTCTCCTTTTTCACTTTCATTCCCTTAAAAACATTGACTTCCATTTCTTCCATGATGGCAAATTTAGGAGTCTCATCATCCTCGAGCACAATTGGTTGGGGGTATTTTAATAATGGCTTAAAAATATCCTTGGAGTTCAACCTCAATTGGTTTGTAATTCTAGTTTTTTTGTTTGGCTTGTTTGGAACTTAAATGTTTTGTTCTCCCTTCCTCTTTCTGTCTTTTCTGGATGTAGGGTATGGTTTAGGAAAGTCTTCTGTAGGGACATCCTTTCCCTTTACCAATTAATTGTTCCATGAACCAGATCCAAGTTTCCCCATCATTCTAGTCACAGGTATATTAAGTTGTTGCTTGATGGGGGTTCTCTCCTCCTCCTCTGTATGGCTGGATGAAAAAGAGATCTGTGGTGTTTCCAATGCAAGTGGATGTGCACGAGAAGATTTGCCACCTTTTATTTTCTTCCCCTTTTTCATAGAAGACCTTAATTTCATGCGAGGGGACTCTTCCTTCATGGAGGTCTCTAGCTTGTTTTCTTTCGAGGGAGTGTTCCTTGGTTTGGGGCCTTTTCCCTTATTTTCTATAGGTTGGATAGGCTTCACTGAGCTCCCAGGATCTGGAGAAATCCTGACCTCAGTATTATATTTACTTGCATCACCCTCATTCTGTGAATCAGGTACCTGTTCTTTCTCATTCAATCCCATAGATTTCAAGAAATAACCCCAAGGCATCTCAAGTTCCTTTAAAGAGAAAGACACTAGTAATTTAATTAATCCTTTATGGTACAAGCTCCTGTGAGCATATTCAGGGTGGATTTGAACCCTCCTTCCCATTTTGATTAGGATTTTAAGCAGGCAATAGGGTAAATTAAACTCTTTATATCCACTCAGATGCATAAGGAAATGAAGGTGATAACAATGTATAATTTTGAATCGGCCCTCACCTGTTATATACCTCTCCACTGCTTCTAGGGATCCTTTACAATCTTGTTTTATCCATGATATAGGGATTCCTTGGCTCCATTCAGGGTATTTGTTATTGGGAACCAAGAATTTATTGCATAGGCCGGGAGGTAGATCACTTTTCTTAAACCACCTTTCCCCACAGACAATGAGAGAAGAAACTGCTCCAATGAAGTATTATGTAATATGAATCTGGGTATCCCCAAGTTGGGTCTAGAAGCCATCGAACTTCTGTGCAAAAATCATAGCTAGGCATGTGTTGTATCTTTCAAATGTGCATAAGAAGTCATAACATTCTGCCTTTACAAAAATATTATTTATTTCAGGTATGGCCTCGAAAAGTTCAAGACCCTGTGGCTTAGTCTTGTTCAACTACCATCTCTCTCAGGGAGGAACCATGGTGTACAGGGTAGTTTTTTTTCCGATGATGCAATGAATGTGAATCTCATCATATTGAAACCGATACCTATGTGTTGTTAACCCTTCGTTCAATTTGTAGTAGCCATGATGAACTAGTACAATTCTTACGACCATGAATGATGTTGTATAATGATGAAAATACATGAAAAATGGTGTGGAGGCGCTTGTTTACGATATCACACGTATGAAGGCACCATTCAAATGGTTAAACATTTAAAATGACACATTAAATTATTAAATAATTTAAAAATTAGCGCACCAACCATATTTGCAAGAATAGCTTGGTTCTTGCAATCAACCATGTTCTTCATATAAAAAACTATAACACATGCTATTATCTCATCCAACGATAATCATGATGATAAGGACTTCAGACTCGAACCCTAACAAGTAATTACCCTTCAAGAAAAAAAAAGTATGGTGCGAAAGAAATCATTGAAGAGAGGTAATGATAAAAACTAAGTCATTTAGTAATGTGGATCCAACTAAACCAATAAGAAAGGGAATGATTTTTTATGGAGGTATAGGGTAATAGGAAAAGAGGGGAAAGGTTGCAGACTTAGGGGTAGTGATATTAATTTTTGTTTTCCTTCAAACTTTTGGCATTCATTGCATGCCCTTACTGTGGTAAATACATCAAGCAAAAGGGTGGGCCAATAGAACCCTGCTTTTAGGATCTTGAGGGATGTGGCTTTCAAATGATGGAATCCTCCACAAAATCCTTTGTGCATATCTATTGTGACTTGTTTATATTCTCTTCATCAAGAAATTTTAATAATATGCCAACAGGATCCCTCCAATACAAGTCCTGCTTTAAAATGCAGAATTTTAAAGCTTTCAATTTGAGAGACTTGGCCCTCATCTTTTTCAAATATGGTGGAAATTCTATATGATGCAAAAATTAAATAACATCTCTCTACCAATGTGAAGAATAATATTTTTCAGATACCTGCATGCTTTCCTTTCCAAACTGTGTCATGGGTGCATCCGATTGGGTAAAGGTTTGATGTAATTCCAACACCTTACAGTTTGTGTCTGATAACAACTTGGAAAGTCCATGTCCCTTAACCATCCTGGTGGGTTTTATGTGTAGGTCATACTCCAATAATTTGAAAATCCATTTCCATCTCTTCCCTTCACTATTTGGCTAGAACATAATCTCTTTGACACTTATTCTATGAACATAGGTTGTTATCATAGACTGCAACACATACACCCTGAAGGCCTTAAAATCTTTGACCAATGCATAAGATTTATTTTCTAATATGTCATACTTCATCTCAACATATCAGAGGGATTTCCTTAAAAAGGATATGGTTTTTTCATGTCCTTCTTCATTTTTTTGTATAAGTACTGGAACAATGGTTTCCTCAGAAGTGAAAGACAAGATAAAGAACTCTTTGGAATAGTCAGGGATGACCAATATAGGGGTTGCAACTAAATATTGCTTGATCCTTTGGAATGATGATTTTTCCTCCAGTGACCACTTAATAACAACATATTTATTTAGCATATTAGTGATAGGAATTATGATTTCAACAAATTTTGGCACAAAGCGTCTAAAAAAAATTATTCTGCCTATAAAATACTGAATAGACTTCTTATTTATGGGGATTTCAATTTCCTGAATGGCATCAACTCTCTTTGGTTCTATATTTAACCCTCTTGCTGATATGATGTGGCTTAGGAGCTTACCCTCTAGCATGGAAAAGTGGGACTTCCTGGGATTCAAAGAGATACCATACCTTCTGCATTTCCGTAAAATATGATTAACATGTTGTAAATGTTTATCATTGGATTTGGAGAAAATGGTGATGTCATCCAAATATATAAACATAAATTTGTCTTTTTCCCCCATGAAGGCTATGTCCATGGTTGTTTGAAAGATGGTCCCCGCGTTCATTAGTCTGAAGGGCATCTTGTCGTACATGAATGTCCCCCATGGGGTGGTGAATTTTTTTTTTTGTTTGTCTTATTCAGACACTACTATTTGGTTATAACTAGAGTATCCATCTAGAAAGGAAATATTGTGGGAACCTACTACCCTTTGCAAAATATGGTCCATCTTTGGTAGGGGGTAGTTTTCCTTTAGGGAACACTTTTTGACATTTTTGAAATCAAAACACAAGTGAATTTCCCCACTCTTTTTAATGACAGGTACCAA
Organism: Picea engelmannii; assembly: GCA_009831015.1. Taxonomy (NCBI): domain Eukaryota; kingdom Viridiplantae; phylum Streptophyta; class Pinopsida; order Pinales; family Pinaceae; genus Picea; species Picea engelmannii. The sequence goes on along the minus strand of ML782518.1, from coordinate 452,723 downwards.
GTTGGACACCCAATCCAAGTACCTCAAGGACACAATATTTATGGCATCAAACATCCATTTTATCTCTTTTTCAATATTGGACATCAGCATTGAATTAAATTGTCTAGTCTTCTATTTGAATGGTTTAGAACTAGCCTTCAAAGGGACTGTGTGTTGGATTATGTTAGTGTCAAATGTCTTCAAATCCTCATACAACGATGCAAACATATCAACAAATTTTTTCATGAGGCTGACATGCCTGTCTTTTTGTTATGCAGATAGTGCCTTGGACAGTTTGACTATTTTAGTCTTTTCAACAATCTCAATGTTGTAGTCCATTACTTCTTCTTCTTGATTTTTGATGGAAGCTTCTATGGAGACATCATAACTGTCAAATAACCTTTCTAGTGGCACTAGACCCCTAGGGATGTGATTTTTTTTAAGTTCCACAATGTTATGGCCAACCACTTTGTTCAATAGATAAGATGTTTGTTGATTTTCATATTCATCCTCTTCACCCTCTTGATCTATTGAAATACTAGAAAATTCTTCAATGGTCTACATAAATCTTTGTATCTCCAAAGCATCAGTAAATACTTGTGAGTGCTTTATGTTGATTGGGATTGTTTTCATGTGTCTGACTTCCACTTGATACTTAAGATTTGGACCAATGTGAGGTTTGAAGGTACTGACATCCAAGGCCAAATAATCTTCCTTTTCATTTTCCTCTCTAGGAATGAAGGATATGTTAAATTCTAAGAAGAAGTTGCCAACAAGGTCCCATACCTCGTTCCTATATTTCTTGAGCCTATGTTGTTTATCTTGACAGATGTTTTTGACTTGGCTGATAATCAACTCAGAATCACCAAAAAATGTGAAATTGTCAATGACCATGTCTTTGGCAGCCCCCAATCCCAGCACTAGAGCTTCATACTCAGCTATATTGTTAGTATTCTCAAATCCCATTTTGTAAGAGAGTGTTGTTACCTCCTATGTAGGGGAAATTAGGACTATACCGTCCCCAAAAACTTCCCTTGACGAAGAGACATTGAAATACATCTTCCACACCTTGTTCTGTTGATCTATCAGTGACCGATTTCTGCATTTGCTGACTAATAATTCTGGTTCATCATCATTTAAATGGAAAACAAATGACTTGATCTCATCCTCAACAACATAAACTGGATGGTTTCTTGGATTATGATGATCATTGATGATGTATGCCAATCTGGCCTCTATGTATATCCTCCTATGTTATCCTCCAAAAATATCGATGGTAGCATATGTGAGGTCCATTTGTAATGATCCTCCAACCTTCTTGGCCCATGTTCTAGACAACAAAATACCAAACTTGGGGTGAATGTCATCCACAATGATTTCCATCGCTACACTTTTCATGGGTAACTATGCCAAAGAAACCACCAGATCTCTTATCAATCCCAAACATTTCACTTTTTTAGAGTCAAAGGAGTAAATCTATTGGTAGGACTTGGTGATCTCCATACCTAGTTCCTCCATTATAACCTTAGGAATGAAATAGTGTGAGGCACTTGAGTCCATGAGACAATTATGAAGGAAATTTTTGTGGATATTTTAATATATGTAGAATGGTGGAGAGACATCAGATCCATCCTTACTGTGTAGGCCCATAGTAATGGCTGGATTTTCATCCTGCAAATTGATTACATCAGGAGTTACAATAGAAGCAGGTGGTTGCAAAAACTTCATAATATATTTTTTGTATGGCTAATTTTTCAGCAATTCTGACAAAGGCACAAGGATACTTATTTTTCTCAACTCATTCTCTAGGATGAAAGAGGCTTGTGTTATGTCATATTCCTTTACCTTAGGGAAAAATGGTTTAGATGGGGGAATTTGGTGAGATTTAGTCAATGTACCCTTGCTTGGATTCTACTTGGGAGGAACTTCTGGGTTTTTGTTCTGATTGGAGGTGGTGGCTTTGGGAGCCCTTATTATAGGCATCAAATCATACTTATATTGGGGATGGACTTGAATAACTCCCTCTTCCCTACCTCGATATCCAATTGATTTGACATTTGTTCTACCTCATAATCTTCTTGCATTAAGTGACTAGTATAAAATCAGTTTCATTGAAGAGTACAATAACATCATCCACATCATCACTTTCTATATCCATTTCCTCAATTTGATTGTTTTGGAAAGGAGGTACCACTCTTTGATAAACAACATTCCTCCTTTATCTCTAAACATTATGAGGGACATCATTGGACCTCCTAGACTGTTTTAGATTTATGTTCCCAGCTCCTTGAAAATCTTTGTTTAGTTGCTTAGATTCCCATTTTAGCTTAGTTATTTCATATGTCAAATCCTTTAATGTTTTGGTCATTTCATAAACATTACGATCAGATGTGGTTGGGTTAGAGGAGGTATGGGAATCCTCCCTTTGTTTCTTCTTATCATTATCAGATCTAGTCTTTAATATGATAGATGTTAGGATGTTGGACTCAACCTCAATGGCTTGTTCTTGCATGGAAAACAAGGTGGTGGATCTTCTCTCCCTCAACAGAAGGGATAATTTTGCATCAAATGAATTGGCATAAGTGATGTTAGGAGATGCTTCAGTTGGTTTGATATCATCTGGGATTCTTCCATACATCTTGTTGAATACATTGATGAAGTTTGAAATAGACTCACCATTCTTTCTCTTAAGAGCCCCAAACTCAGTGATGTAATACAAATAATATCTTCTATCTCCCCATTTATTTATGAAATTGTCATCCAACGCATCAATATTTGTAATGGAGGCTAGAGAGAGATCTCGTAACCATTTCCTTACCTCTCCATCCAGGCTCTATACAAACAACCTCATCCACACATCTACATAGTCAATGTTGAAGTTGTATGCAAAGTTGTAGAAGGATACTAGATGGTCCAAAGTTGTGAAATCCCATTCCCAATTATATCTTGGAAAATATTTCACATAATCTATCGCTGGGAGTGCATGTAATCCTATAGGGAAAACAAGGGGTTCATATCGGGTAGCAATTATGACATCCATCATGTTAACAACCATTGCTTGGGCAATAGGAATCCGAGGTTCGATTGAAGATACATGGGTGGATGCTGGACTAAATGATGAAGTAGAGGTGGGGGTTAAATGAATCTAATATTCCTTGGAAATGTGATTCTTAGGGCTATCAAGTTGAAGTTGCTTGTGATAATGGAGAAAAGTGGACTCTTTAGGTGCATCTTTATGCTTGAGGGATGAGGTATATCTCTGAGCTAGGGTTGATTTTCTTATTTTTATTTCTGCTCAGAGACTATTGTATTCTTCTCATGGTTAGGATGAGCCCTAGTGGCTTTGATGTGGTCAGATTTGGATCTCTTCAGTCCCTTTTTAGGAGCTAGTATTTATTTTCTGAATTTTACTCAGTGGAGTCTCTAGGTGAAAGGTGGTAGTATGAATGTATCTGGTCTTTTTTCACCATCAAAGATCATATCTGATTGTTTTTGTTCTCCTAGATAAATACATTTCATTACTCCATTCCCCAACAATGATGCCATAAGATGTTGGTCCTAAAGTCTTCACTTGATTGCTAAAGTGAAGAGTTAGGCCACCTCAAGTTTAGAATGGTTAATTTTGTGGTTATTTAATTTTGTTGGTCAGTTGGAGGGTTCATATTACCAAGACAAAAACATGGCTGGATTGGAAATATGATATGGTTGTAGGTTATCCTTGGCTGGTGGCACAAAAATGATGGACAAGTGAGAAAATAGAGAGATGAACAAAGGAAGAACAACAAACAACTCAATGAACTATATGATGTCAAAAGTTTAAGTCTAAAATAATATTTCAAGGAATTAAACAGTATCCAAAAGAAATTATTCCCGCAACTTGCAATAAAATTTTTTTTTACTAAAGAATTAGTTGTTTTACAGGTTGCATATTAGAAAACATAAGTTATACAATAATTGAAAGGAAAATGAAATGTACTTTGCACACATAAAAAATTGCATTCAAGATAAGAAAAATAACACATATAGATTTGAATATAAATCACATTGTCATCAAAGCATATTCACCAGGTATAGATATTTTATCCAATCATAGAATATGTTCAACTAGTTGATATATTGATTTCCTTACGAAAACTGAACCTTGAATTCATACAAAAACTTCAAAATTATCAAAGTTGCAGAGGCTCTCGTCCATGTGAAACTGAGTCTTAACTCTAAACTATCAGTTGGAAAACAACTTATTGACTTAAGTAAATATTGCTGGAGTATAATAATGTATACTTGAAACTTGACTTAACAAAAAGGAAGTGGTTCATATCAAACACACATGACCACTTATTATGCCTTAATTTAAACAGTCTTGAACTTAAAACAACTAAAACTGCTACTAATGATAAAACTAAACTGATGCATGTGCTGAAGTTAACTGATCTTTGACAAAAACTGACTAGGACATATATAACTAAGTTATGTATCAATCACTTGTATCCATGCGGGTTGTTGGATGCTAACGGGGAGATAACTGAATATACCAACATCTTTTTTAGGTACTCCTCCATAGCAATGTCCTTATTCAAATTATCTCTTTAAGAAAGAAGCAAGTCTTTTGGTGTTTTTTTTGGAGCCTTTGATACTTCTTCTGCAGTCTCGAGTACAATTTTTCCAATTCCTAGTTTTGGTGTTCCAAGGTTTGGACTTGAAGCTTTATTTCTTTCACTTTTTGGTTGACATCGATATTCTCTATTTTTACCTCAACCTGCATATTCTTCTTATCTTTCTATGTGATAGACTTGTTCTGGTCAACCAATGATATGCTTCTTGTTCTCATTATATATTTATGTATCACCTCGAGTTCTTTTTTTGGTGTTTCTTTAATGGACCCCTGTACTCCAAAAGTATCAATTTTAATCTCTAGTTTAATGTCTTGTGGACTGTGGTAAGGATCCCCTCCATCTAGTGAGGTTCCAATAGAATCTTGCTCAAGATCAAGTCCATAATCCAATATTCCCTATTGACTGGATTCTGTAGGATACTCTTTTTTCACATTTTCAAATGGCGTCTCTGCAGTGTCACCCTCATTAGACTTTGATTTCTCATGTTTCACTATCATTCCCTTCAAAACATTGAATTCCATTTATTCCATGCTAGAAAATTCAGGACTGTCATCATCTTCAATCACAATTCCTTGGGGGTCTTTTAATGATGGCTTAAAAATATCCTTGGAGTTCAACCTCAATTGATTTGTAATTCTAGTTTTTCTATTTGGCTTGCTTGGTGCTTCAATGTTTTGTTTTTCCTTCATGTTCATGTCTTGTGTAGTTGCAAGGGATTTTCTAGGCAAGGCTCATGTAGGAGAAACCTTTCTCATTACCAATTCATTGTTGCGTGAACCAAATCCAAGTTTCCCCCTCATTCTAGTCACAGGTTTATTAATTTGTTGCTCGATGGGGGTTCTATGCTCCTCCTCCAAATGGGTGGATGACAAAGACCTTTATGGTGTTTTCAGTGTAGGTGGATGTGTGTGGGAATCTCTTCAACTTTTTCTTTCCTTCCCATTTTTTGTAGAAGAACTTAGTTGCATGTGAGAGGACTCTTCCTTCATGGAGGTCTCTAGATATTTTTCTTTCGAGGGTGTGCTCCTTGTTTTGGGGAATTTCCCCTTTTTTGTTTCAGGTTGGATATGATTCCTCGTGCTCCCAGGATCTAGAGAAACCCTAACCTTTGTCTTATATTTACTTATATCACACTCATTTTGTGAATTAAGTACCTGTTCTTTCTCTTTCAATCCCACATATTTCAAGAAATAACCCCAAGGCATCTCAAGTTCCTCTAAAGAGAAAGACATGAGAAATTTAATTAAGCCTTGATGGTACAAGATCCTATGAGTATATTCAGGGTGGATTTGATCCCTCTTGGATATTTTGGTTAGGATTTTAATTAGGTAATGGGGTTAATTAAGCTCTTTATATCCACTCAGATGCATAAGGAAACAAAGGTGATAACAATGTACAATGTTGAATCGATGCTCACTTATTATATAACTTTACACTATTGCTAAGGATCCTTTCCAGTCTTCTTTTATCCATGACACATGGATTCCTTGGCTCCAGGTAGGGTATTGGTGATCTGGAACTAGGAATTTATTGCAGAGGTCGGGAGGCAACTCACCTTTCTTAAACAACCTTTCCCCACAGACAAGGAGAGGGAAAGTTTCTCCAATGAAGTGTTATGTAATATGAATCCAAGTATCCCCAATTTGGTTATGGAATCCATCGAACGTCTGTGTGAAAATCATAGCTAGGCCTATGTGGTGTGCTTCAAATACACACAAGAAGTCATACCATTCCGCCTTTACGAAAATATCCTTGATTTCAGGTATGGCCTCAAAAATCTCAATACCCTGTGGCTCGGTCCTGTTCAAATTCCATTGCTCTCGAGGAGGAACCATGGTGTACAGGGTAGTTCTGTTGTCGATGATGCAGTGAATGTGAATCTCCTCATATTGAAACCGATACCTTTGTGGTGTTAACCCTCTATTCAAGTTGTAGTAGCCATGATGAACCAATATAGTTCTTACAACCATGATTGATGTTGTATAATGATGAAACTGTGTGAAAATGGGTGAGGAGGTGCTTGTTTATGATCACTCACATATGCGGGCACCATTCAAACTGTTAAACATTTAAAATGACTTTTTAAATTATTAAATAATTTTAAATTTAGCGCGCCAACCATATTTGCAAGAATAGCTTGGTTCTTGCAATCATCCTTGTTATACATATAAAACATTATAACACATGCTATGAGCTCAACCAATGATAATCATGATGACAAGGACTTTAGACTCAAACCAGAACATGTAATTACCCTTCAAGAAAACAAAAATATGGTGCAAAAAAAATCATCCAAGAGAGGTATGATAAAAACTAAGTCATTTATTAATGGAAAACCAAATTAACCAATCAGAAAAGGAATTATTTTTTAAGGAGGAATAGGGTAATGGGAAAAGAGGGGCAGGGTTGCAGAATTAGGTCTCAACACTCTCACTTGTTGTTTTTTTTTCATATATAGGTTCATAGGATTACATAGTCAACAATCGATGGCAGTAATGCCCATTGTTTCTCTACACCAAGAGAACTTCTTGGTGTTTATAGACTTGAGGGGAAGGAGAAGAATATCATATATAACTTGTGCCCTGGGAAAGAAGGGGTAAACATTTTTTATGGAAGCGTTGAAGGTGGTATGGGAAAATTTGAATGTAGAGGGTCAAAAATAAATGGAAGAGCTAGGGAATATTAAATTTATTTGGCTCAACAGAAAAAAAAAAAAAATCGTGTATGGAAAATAATTTTCACTAGAAGGGGTTTTTAGAGAAAATATTTCCCTTGTTGTGGGTGAAATTGATATCTCGATCCCTAAATTGTATGACTTTGGCCAACCCTTCCAAAAAAATGTCTCTTGAAAGGGTAATAATGGATGCACATAACCCTATTGTGGTTCTTTTGCCAAAACTCATGTCCAAGGGGAGGACAGGAGATCAATTAGAGAGTTAACTACTTAATAGACTATAAATAATTTAAAAAGGGTGGGAAAAGGATCCATTGAATGGTAAATAGTTTAAAAGGATAAGGATTATAGGGTATTAATTGAATTTTAGTGAAAACTAGAGGAATTTTATATTAGTGATGGATTTGGATTTATTTTAGTAGAATCAAAGGAAAAGGTAACAATTATGGAGGAAAAAAGAGGAAGCTTAAATTTGAAAAAGAAAATAAGTGGATACTAAACAAAAGAGCTTTATGGATCCTCCTTGGTGATTAGAAAGCTAAATATTCTATTGTTGTTTCAATCATAGGAAATGCATCAACTCAATCTAGAATATGGAGAGGGTAGATTCTTCAATGTCTATGAGCTTTAAAGATGTTGCAAACAAGGGAGTAGATTTATTTGGGAATATTTATAATGACAAAGGACAGTTTGCAATTGCCAAAGTGGTTTGGTTGACCTCCTAATTTCCTATTTTTATGAATTATCAAGAAAATAAAATTCTACTGGAGGAGGTTGATAAAGAGGAGTTATTGGTAGTCTTGCCTAGCTTTTTTAAAGATAAAATACCTAGTCCTAATGGCATGTTTGTAGAATTATACTTAGGTTTGTTTGATCATATTGGAGAGGACTAACAAGAGATATTGAAGAATATGAGACATCTAGAAGGATTATAGCAACTTTAAACACAACATTTATGGATTTAATTACAAATTCTGATAGTCCATCTTATTTTGATAAGTTTAGGTTGTTTTTTTTCTACAATTGTATCTAGAAAACCATAGAAAAGTTCATAACCAAAAGGGTGAAAATAGTTCTGTCAAATTCCATATCCAGTTATTAGTTTGGTTTCTTTGAAGGTAGAAAATCCATGAGATTGTTGGGGTAGCCAAAGAATATATACACATAATAATAGTTAAAAAAATATAATATATGGTGATTAATGTTGATCTCTCAAAATCATATTATCTCGTTATTTGGTTGTACTCGAAGTCAATGCATGTACAACTGGGATTTTGTGTCCCTTTTAGTTTCCTAGGTGATGAGTTGTGTTACAATTGTTTCTTTTGATGTTTTGATAAATGGATAATCTTCAAAGTTCTTCATGACCAAAAGGGGTTAACATAGGGATGCCCTCTATCTCCTCTACTTTTCCTAATTGTTGCAAAAATAATTAAATAGTGAGGAAAATCTATTGGGAGGCTTTAAAGGGGTAAGCATTCATAGATCCACTTCTTTATATAATCTTGTATTTGTTGATGATATGCTAATATTTTGTGATGGAAATGAGGAGGATGTTAATAGGTTAAAGGAGATTATGGAATTATACTATTTTTCTATAGATATATAAATTAGTATGGAAAAATACACTATTTACTTTGTGGGAATATCGACAGGGAATTAGGTATACTTTTCATAGTTGTTTCCATTTCATCAATCAGAGTAGGAGGATGGACTAAAGTAACTTGTTTTTCCTCAAAACAAAATGATTATTTGAAAATATATTTTAACTAGTTGATCCATAAGGTGGAAAAAGGATTAAATGTATGGTGCAATTGATGGATCTCAAGAGGAGGTAGATTGGTGCTACTAAAAGAATTTTTAGAATCCATAGCTATATATTGGATGTCACTATCATGGATTACAAAAGGCACTCTAGAGGTTATTAGAAAATTCATTTTCATATTTATTTGGTTTGGATGTTGTTAAAGGAAGGGGATCACTCTTGTCATTTGGAAAATTATAGTTATCCCAAAAGACATGGGGGGATGGGGGTGTAATAATATATTAATCTTATAGAAATCCCTTGGAACCAAGAGTGCATGGATAATCAATCAAGGTAAATGCATATGGTGTCAGGTGGTGAAGGAGAATTGCATAAACCTTGATGGTATGGATGATTGGATAAGAAACCTTAGTAAAAAAATTGAGAATGTTTTTTTCATATGGAAAGTTGTTGTGTTAGCCGAGTTCCTTTAGTGGGAAGTTTGTTGGTTTGGAAATATAGTATTGGGTCAAAGGTAAAAGTAATGGAGGATCCATCAATGGGTTGTAGGGAGGATTACAATGCTCCATATGATATAATTTGTCTCATGAGGAATATATGTATGTACGATCTAAATCAAATCAAAAATTGAGAGATGTCCAAAATATGGAACCAAGAATAGTTACATGCTAAGGAGTTGGGCCTCAGAGGAGAGGATGGGATATTTTTGAAAAAATTCATTACAAAATTTTAGTCCAACCATGTTAGAATCAAGGAAGAATAGGATAGTTTGGTCTTTTAATCATCATTGTTTCTAAACACCCAAATATGGATATAAGTCTTTATATTCATAGGGTGAAGAGGGGATGCATATGTGGTGGTGGATAAAAGTTTGTAGGATCAAATTCCTTTAGAAATATAAAGATACTTTTTTTCCCAAAGAGATGAAATTATACTTTTCCTTTGTCAAAAACCTTATGAAAAGGGATCATCGCACATTTATTAGTCTTAATGGTGTGACGATCTAGGATCATCGCAGGTTGCACCACAATGGCCTACGACGTTGTCACAGTTTCCTCAGTGTTAAGGGTGCGACTATTTTTGTACGAAGGAAAAAGAGGAATTTCTCGAAAGTTCTAGAATAGAAGCTTCAAGGGTGAGGTGGCCTCTGGTCAGTTTGGATTTGAATCATGTCCTTGATCTCATGGGATCATCCTAACCTCCTCACCCCATCCTTTTCAACTTATAAAAGGAGAATAGTTCTCATGGGAAAAACTAGTTGGCTAGTGCTTAGCTGGAAATTTCTTGAGTTTTGTAGCTTGGAGTTTTTAGAGCTTGTATTTTGCCTTTGAGCTTTGCTTTGTGAAGATAGATTGTTAATTTCATAATCTGTGGAGAAAAAGTGTGTGGGAAGAAAGGAATTTTTGGAAGGGACCTTACAACATCAAGGCATTGGTTGTATTCTCCTTTTCATATATTTAATACTGTGATATATTTCTTTCCCATAAAATTGGTCTTATTTTATTGTATGACTCCTTGATCACATACATAGGTTTTTTTGAGTATACGTTGTTGCTTTCACTTCATTGGCTTATGTCTTTTTTACAGGTTCAACATCCCATAAGACTTGGAATGGAGTGAGGATGACACTAGCGAGGAAAAATGACATTTAAACGGTATGTTATTTATCTCTTGTTAGTTAGTATTCTTGATAATTAAAACTTAGGGAAAGGTTTATATTCTATCTTGTTTTGTTTTAGTTTCGAGGTGAAACTAGGGAGATCTGTTTGTGTTTGCACTTACCGATTTGTCCGATATCAAAATTGGTGACCATAGTGGAGAACCTATGTTTTTCCTATTTTGTCTTTCTTTCTTTCTTTGATTGCATGGGTTCTGTTTTCTGAGTTACTGGGAGATTTAGATTGACTCTCTCACTGTTTAATTTCACTAGAAAACCTTCATGATTTTTATTTTTTCCTTTTTTCCTTTGATCATTGCACCTTACTTTGAGAGACAATGCGACAATATAGGATTGACGCACCCTGACTTTAGACACAATGTGACATTGTTGCACTTTAATTTTCTCTATCCCGCGACGATCTAGGATCATCGCACTATGCTGGCTAGTAGCTCATGATGATTTTGTGAAAAAAAATATTTTTTGATGGTTTTCCCTACGCAGATTCGTGATAAGTGTTTGGGGTGATTTTTTTAGGGGTTATTACAGTCTTCTTGACAAATCTGAATCTATTTTTATCCATCTTTTCTTTGTTTTATCTTGTTGTTTTTTGAAAGATACGATCTCTTGCTTTGAGTGTCTTTCAGTTATAAAGTATTTTTTTTCTTTAGAATTGTTTAGTGAAAGAACACTTCTTTTTCTAACTAGTTCGTGTTAAAAGATAAAAAAATTTGGGGTTTCTTTGTTTTATAGAGATTTTCTATTGCTTTTAGCTATCTTTGAAAAAAAAAAAATCTTTCTTTGCATTAGATTGGGGGCATCCTTGCATTTGAAGTAGCAAAATTGCATGGTTTTTGGCTCATTTCTTGAATATCTTGATATTGATGATTTTAATAAAATTTTGGGACATTGTGCATATGGGAATGATAAACGTTTTCTCCTTCTCGTAATATAGCTTTCATCAAAGTGAAATATTTTCATTCTCATTTCTTTGCATTGTCTAGAGTCAGTCAAAACATCATTTAGTCCACGCCATTTTCCTCTTGAGTAAAATACAACCTTAAAATAAAGCACTTATAAAAATTGATTAGACATTTTTATATTTTCTGGTAAAAAACCTACATTAGATTAGGGTGTAGGGATTTAGAATAGGTGTGAAAGATAACCTTCCAAAGCTACAAACAAGCATAGTATCTTGTGATAGGGAGAGTTAAATCCACTTGCTACATTTTGTCTTAGGAAGCCCTTCTCACACAAGGGTCAATCACGAGGTCGCATTAGGACTGACATAGTTACTCACCTTGCTTTGTTGGTCTTGGTGTAGAGATTGTGTGTATAATTGGGGTCACTTGAGAATAAAATCCTATGGGGACCCTCTCGATTCAATTTAAGGCTTAGATACGCTACCCTTGCGCGTGGATCGTACCGTCAACTGCTTCCCCAAGAATCATTGTTGTAATTGGTAACCTTAGTGGCCTATCTCTTTAGAGTCTTTACACAAGGTGACCATGGAGGGGCAAGTCTTCAAGGTACCTGGAATCGACGTTGGCCAAACTCACTCGGGATCCTTTGAGGGTATACCCATGTTTATTTGTGGGAGCTTGCACCAAGGTGTAAGTCCATTAAGTAGGTCATCAACATAACTTTTCCACCTGCTCTATCTCAAACCTTTATTATATTGTTCTCGCGACATTGTATTTCATCACCAATGATTATGTTCATTGTGAGAAGGTTTTTTTTGTTTGGTTGCTTCCTAGATTTTTAGCGTGTGTTGTTTATTTTCCTTAGCAGAGTCTAGGTTGGATATTTATTTAATGGAATTAGTTCCCAGAACTACCAATGAAGCAACCCCTACTCTGGGGGAACTTTTTATTTTTCCTTCTTACGGAAACATTGGTCCTCCTCACATCGCTACTTTGATCCTTCCAGGTCTCACAATTGGATTACCAGTATGGTTTTTTTCCACTAAGGTATTCCAGAATGCAGCTAGTGCTTTGGTTTTAAGAACTTCCCCCATATAACATCAAAATCATGTTGATCCTTCACCTTCTTCACAAGTAAGAGATTCTTCACCTTCTCCACTTGAAAGGTCTTCTTCCATTTCATATTCTTCGTTGAGTGAAAGCTCTAAATCTAGTAACCTAGTGGATAAGCAGAAGAAGAAGAAGAAGAAAAAGAATATTAAGAGGAAGAAAAATAAGAAAGGGTCCAAACTTCCAACCACTGCCAAACATGTTAGAAAACCACTAGTTACTGATAATCATGTTGGGAGTGTTGATGATGACAAGATCACCCAAATAACTCGTAAGCCAAAGTACCCTTGCAGGCTTTGTAAGGGTAGCCATCTTCTTAATGATTTCCCTGGTTTATCCAAGGTTATAGAAACATGGTATACACACCCTCACCAGCCCATGTCATTAGTATCTGCACAACATGTTGATGACCTCCCATCAACTAGTCAGGATATCATTGGGAAGAAAAAAAGTAGAGTCAAGTTCCTGTGTATGTTATGGAGAGGGAGTCATGAAACTCACATTTTCCCTCATATGGATGAAGCCTAAAAATTACTAGAAGACATGAATGTTTCCCAATCTCAACTTCCAGCTTCTTATCGCAAGATTAATCTTGACCCAACTATAGTTGATGGAATGATCAATCTGGTCCCTTCGTCGATCAGTCTGGTGTATTAGGTAGTCAACCTACTCATGTCCTTAGTTGAACTAGTTGACCAAGTGGTCGATCTGATCCCATCCTTGGTCGATCCCACTCTCTTGTTAGAGAGTGAAACCCAAGTGATCGATCTGTTTCCATTCGTTGATTCCCTTATCCCCTTGGACAATGCAAGTCAAGTGGTTGATCTAATATCATCATCGGTCGATCCTACTCACCTGCTAGAGAGTAAATCCAATGCTTCCCATGGTTTTCTCGTTGATACATAATCTACCATGCTATGGCGGATTCCTCCTTCTCCCATGGAACCCCCTCCAAGTAATGAGGTTGTCCTTTTTGATTGGGGTGCGCTAACTAGAGCTTGTCTTCCTTCTCAAATTCATTTCAAGATCACCATAAAAGTTTGTGGAATGGATGTTCCTCATACGTTGATAGATGAAGGTGCGTCTGTTAGTATTTTGTCCTCTATTGATTGGAAAGCTTTGGGTTATCCTCAGATTTTGTTGGTTACACATAATATATTAGATTTTAACATAAGAACCAATCACTCTTTAGGAGTGCTTCCTTAGTTTACCATAACTTTGGGAGATAAAATTGTCTTTATTGATGTTATGTTAGTCCAAGAGCCCTTGGATTTCGATTTACTCCTTGAGAGAGATTACGTCTATGCCATGAAATCTATCGTGTCCACTCTTTTTCGTGTGATATATTTCCCTCACGATGGAAGAATTGTGACTATTGATCAACTTTCATTTATTGGCCCTAACTTGGCCATCAACTCAATGACCTCCCTAAATGGTTCTTATATGAAAACAATATTTCCCCCGCCATAGGTGAATTATGTGGCATTTTCTCCCATGCTTTCAGTTGTCTATGCAAATGAGCCTCTCACTATATGATCAATCTCTTATGACTTGGATCTGGTAATTGACATGGTGATCTCTTCAATAGGGATATTGGAGCCTGACCTCCTTACCCCTATCATGAACCTCGACATGTGTTCCTTCCAGAGTGTGTTTCTTCCGTCAAGTGAAGATATCTTGGAGGCCATGATCGAGTTTTGTCCCTTGACATGGTGTCATTCCAAAGCATTGTCCTCTTGGAAGCCGTGATCAAGAAGAGAATCTTTGAGCATGGTTTTTTGATTTCAATCTCATTAAAAAATGAAACCATCTTTGAGCATAGTTCCTATTCCTGTGTCAAGCTCGTTAAAAAATGAAACAAATTTCCCCCCCTCTCTGTTTGATTCAAGTCGTTTGTCTAGTATTTGAAGTTTCATTTCATTCTGCTTTGTAGTTGGATGAAACAAATCTTGGGGGGCATTTTCTTCCAACCTCTCAACTTCATGTTGAAGTTAAGCCACTAGCTTCTTAAGCTGGGGACAAAGTACCAACCATCCCTGGATATTGCATTGAGAAGTCACAAGCATAGTTTTCTTTGGTTCAATCTTGTGTAAAAATGAAACCACCTACCTCAAGCATAGTTTCCTCTGGTTCAATCTTGTGTAAAAATGAAATTAGGTCCAAGCATAGTTTTTTTTAGTTTTAAGCTTGTGTAAAAATAAAATCTATCCCAAGCATAGTTTTGATTTGTTTTGAGCTTGTGTAAAAATCAAAACAATCCTTAGCTTAGTCTTTGTTCTTTCTCATGCTTGTAAATCAATGAGAATGTAATTGAGTATACTTTTATCACTTTTTCAGGCTCGTAAATTTTATTAAAAAGGAATCCCCTGGAGTCCTCTTTAAGCTATTTTCAGACTCTCTAAACATGAAAAGATGGTCAAGTGATCTTGTTATTTTCACGCTTGTTAAATTATTTGAATAAAATGTCTTTTGAGCAGTAGTTTATCTTTTTTTCAGTCTCATCAGACAACTTTATGAAAAAAGACAATTTGGAGTTTCCTTTAATTATTTTTGAGACTCTCTAAATATGAAAAACCACTGAGTTTACTTTCTTTGGACTCGTAAAACAAACATAGAAAGGCCCATATGGGACCAAACCACTCCTTCCTAGGGTTCATTAAATATACTCCGAAGGAATCATCCAAAGGATGAGCTTATAGTTCAAGCATATGTTATCCTCCTCATTCTTGTGTAAAAATAAAGAGGTACTCTCCAGAAATGGTGGGGGGGGGGAAATTGGGAAAGAAATGTGTCTAAACCTGTATTCTATGGAAGAGTCACTTTTGAACATGACACCCTTTCACTCACTTTGTGTCTAGGTTTGAAAATATGCTTGTCTCTTGATCATACTCCTTTATAAGATTACAAATTGGTTTGTGATCCCTGTTGTTGAGTCACTGTTTCCAAGACAATTGTCGTGTCATCAATATGTTCAAAGAGAAGTTCAACCCAAAAAACCTTCTACTTCATCGACCATTTATGCAGTCCTTAAGCCGTCTATTGCATCGACCATCCTTGAGTCAGTCCTAAATCACTTGTTACTCTGATCTACTTCAAATCTTGTTACCTGTTTCGTGTCATTGATGCGGGATACATTAAGGCCTTACTGTGATGAGTATTTTCCTGTCAACTTCAACTCATTATCGAGGAATTATACTTAGAAACTAATTGGTACCTTGGAACTTGCATGCCTAAATGGTAGGTTTCCTCACTTTCGACAATAGGTTTTCATCATTGACCCCTGATCGAGAGATTATGTCGAGTGTTCGACTTCATCTTATTAATTCACATTCGTTGGATTCTACTGGTCTACCTTGGGATTCATTTACATTAATGGTGATTTCTCTCTCACTTGTTAATGATATTCACTGATGAATGGTAACCAAGTGGTTTCTACCATGTTCGACTTCAACGCATGTATTAACATGATTATATTTGTACTATAGAGTGGTGGAGATGAAGACCTTGGATATTTTCTGGAAGATTTAGGTTGCGTTGGAGTATATTCATATTGTACTATTGCATAGATCCACAATGTATGTCTCATGTCTATGTTCAAATTTCAGTCTTTAACACATAGATCCACACTGTAATTTTGGTGGCTATGTTCATATTTGAGTCATAATGGCATGGATCCACAGTGTATGTTTGGTGGCCATCACCTGTCTTACTTGACATGGATCTTTTCATGTCGACATTTTTTCTTTCATTCATTTTTATTATGAGTATGAGAATTCCTACCTCAATGATGATATATTATTGTACTGTATTTCCTTATTTGTTGGCAGGTTTCTGACCGACGTGTTCCTTGTTCCCTACACACACTCGAAAAAGTATTTCATCTATCACTCTATTATAACTTCATACTTTGGGGGGCTCACTATTACACATTATTTCCGTCACCCCTATGAACATTAATGATGCAAAACTATCCTTTGTATTTAGAAGGATCAATGGCCTTAATCCTTGAAGAAGAATGAAGATACTTTTTCTCAAAGAGATGAAATTATATTTTTCCTTTGTCAAAAACATTATAAAAAGGGATTGTCACACCTTTATTAGTGTTAATGGTGCGAAGACCTAGGATTGTCGTAGGTTGCACCATAGTGTCCTGTGACGTTGTCGCAATTTTCTCAGTGTTAAGGTTGTGACGATTTTTGTACAAAGGAAAAAGAGGATTTTTTGTAAAGTTCTAGAATACAAGCTTCGAGGGTGAGGTGGCCTCCGATCAGTTTGGATATGATTCACGTCACTAATCTCATGGTATCATCCTAACCTCCTCACCCCATCCTTTTCAACTTATAAAAGGAGAAGAGTTATCATGGGAGAAGCTAGTTGGCTAGTGCTTAGTTAGAAAGTTCTTGAGTTTTGTAGCTTGGAGTTTTTGGAGCTTTTATGTTGGCTTTGAGATTTTATTTGTCAATATAGATTGTTGATCTCAAAATATGTGGAGCAGAATTGTGTGGGAAGAAATGAACTGTTGGAAGGGACCTTACAACATCAAGGAATTGGTTGTATTCTCCTTTTCATATCTTTAATACGATAATATATTGATTTCCCATAAAATTGGTCTTATTTTATTCTATGACTCCTTAATCACATACATAGGTTTTTTTGAGTATACGTTGTTTCTTTCACTTTGTTGTCTTGTGTTTTTTTTACAGGTTCAACATCCCTTAAGACTCAGAATGGAGCGAGGATGACACTAGTGAGGACAAATGACATTTAAAAGGTATGCCATTTATCTCTTGTTAGTTAGTATGATTTATAATTAAAACTTAGGGAAAGTTTTATATTTTGTCTTGTTTTGTTCTAGTTTCGAGGTGAAACAAGGGAGATATGTTTGTGTCCACACTTACCGATTTTTTTGATAACATCCATGATGGTGTATATTATGAAAATCAAGTCAAAAACAAATTTTCATCTCATTATGTTCTATGCATATTGAAAAATATATTTGGAATAAGTTTGAAGATTTCGCTGGCTAAAAGGGTTCTGATGAAGGGAATAAATAGAAGAAAGCTTGAGAATATAGTGTGGAAATGAAAAATGTCGAAGAATTTAGAGCTTTACCTTTTATGATTTCTTGGGGTATATGGCTTGGAAGGAATGCAAGCATATTTGTGTCAATTCTAAACATGTTAAGTAAATAATGAAAAAATATTTTGCAATAAAAGAAAGTCAAATAAATGGCATTCAAAGAAAATAGAAAACATTTTTAACTTGGAAACCCAATCAAGTAAACCATCATTACTATAACTTCACTTCTCCCTTCTTTTTTTTTTGTCATATTTTTC
>ML782518.1:419969-434568 GCA_009831015.1 Picea engelmannii | reverse complement strand
TCTAATAAATAAAACCATTAGGAAAAAATCGTAGACCAAAACACCATTGGCTAAAAACCATGGGCAAAAACCATTTACCCAAAATCCTCCCCGATGCTACAAAGAATATCTCACATATCCAATAGTATTCCACTTGTTTTTTTATTTGTATATATGCGGCACATATTTTTATTAAGTCAACAATCCAAGGCACAAATTCTGATTGTCTCCCTACAAAAGAAAAATTCTCAATGCACATAGACCTTGTCAATGAATATACAACATTTGCAAGGTGTCAAATTTATCCAATAATACCTTCTTTCTTTCGACCATGTCTCGTACAAAGTCGTACTGCACATCAATATGATTCATTTTTAGTTATAAGCAGGGTTCTTTGCCAATAATATTGCACTTTTGCTTCCACAGTCTAACCTCATAGGTTGTTGTTCATACCCAATCTCTGAATACAATATATCCAACCATACAAACTCTTTACTTGCATGAGTGGCTTCCATGTATTCAAATTTTGTAGTTGATAGTGCCACTAGAGTCGGTTTCTTACTCATCGAGATGATAACTCTTCCAAACAGTGTAAACAATAACCACTTGTAGATATTCTATGATTTAGATCTCCAACCTAGACAACATAAACAAATCCATGTTAATATAACACTTTGTCTCATATAGGTATTCCTTGATAGAAGATTGCATAATGTGTGGTGCCACATAAATACGAAAAAACCATTTTTACCATTGTCCAATGCTCCTTTCCTAGTTTTGACATATACCTGCTCAACTCCCATTGCATGGAAATGTATGGTTTGGTGCATACCATGGCATACATTAAACTTCCAAAACAATTAGCATAAGGAACACAAGACATATTTTCTTCCTCTTCCGAAGTCTTGGGGAACTATTCTATATATATCTTTGGACCTATAGGAAAAAGGACCTTTACCGTTTTACATTCCTTCATATTCAACTTGTGCAAAATTGTCTCAACATATTTTCTATGATTCAATCAGAGTTTCATATCTACATGATCTCTTTTGATCTCCATCTCCAAGATAAATTAGTATCACTGAAATCAGTCATGTCGAACTTGAAGGATAGATGTGATTTCACCTCCTTTATAACCTTCATGTTATTTCCAACCAACAACATTTCATTGGCATACAAAACTACATAAAAAAAATATTCACCAACCTATTTGAAATATACACAGTGATCAACCTTGCTTGTAAGAAATCCCAGTCCTAGTATGTATGCATAGAACTTATAGTACCACATCCTAGGAGGATACTTTAGACCATAAAGGGACTTCCTTAGCTTACATACCAACTCCTTCATACCCTTTACTATAAATCCTTCACCTTGCTTCATGTATATTTCTTCTTAAAAGTTACCATGTAGGAATGTTTTTTTGCATCCATTTTCTCTACCTCATGATCAGATGTTGTAGAAAGAGACAATAGAAATCTAATGGAAGTCAAATTTGCAATGGGAGAAAAATTATCATCAAATTCAATCCCATATACTTTAGAATGACCTTTTGATACCAAGCGAGCCATGTAATTCTCTACATTTCCCGTTACATTTAGTTCTTTTTTGAACAACCATTTGCTACCAAAATGTTTCCTTCCATCAAGAAATCTGACCAAATTCCAAGCCTCGGTTTTTTCCAAGGCCTCCATTTCCTCTACCATGGCCTTCTTCCAATATTTTCTCTCTTCAAAATTTAATAGCTCTGTAATATATCTAGGTTCATCATTAATACATGAAATAACAATAGAAGAATGGATATCAAGTGGACTATACCTTACAAGAGGTTCCCTTCCATGAACATACCTTCTCAAAATTGGAGTCTCTGGTTCCAACTCATCAATTGATTCAGTTGATTCTATCTCCTCAAATTATTTATATCCTTCATTATTTAGCTCAAACTCCACTCTCTTTGGTTCTAGTTCTAGTGGTTCATCTTCATTCGTGGAACTTATCTCAACATCTCTAAAGAACACATCTTTATTATACATTTTTTCCTTATTATAGGATTACACAATTTGTAACATTTCACTCCATCTTTGTAACCAATGAAGATACATTTCTCTACCTTATTGTCCATCTTGCTCCTCTTTTCCTTTGGAACGTGCACAAAATAATTCCACCGAAATACCTTGAGATGTGAAATAGAAGGTTTATTACGAGACCATACACCATGTGGAGTCTTCTCAACCAATGTTCAAGTGGGTGATCTATTTGAAGTGGATGATAAATTTACTAGATAACAGGTTGTGGCAACAACATCCACACGTAATTCCTATGCTAATCCTACATCACTTAGAAAAATCCTTGATTTTTCAATTAGTATCTTGTTCATCCTTTCGTCCACTCCATTTTGTTGAGGTGTGGATGGAGTAGTATTTTATCATGCTATACCACATATCTTACAAAACTCTTCAAATTATTTCCCACAAAAATCACCTCCATTATTCGTTCTTAGGACTTTTATCCTTTCAACATCTTGGTTTTACACAAGGCATTTTAACTCCTTGAAATTGGTGAAAACCTATAATTTATTCTTCAATAAATGAAACCATGTATTCCTCAAGAAATCATCTAAGAACTAAACATAGTACATAGATCCTTCTAGTGATGGATATGCAGAGGACCAAACACATCACTATGTATCAATTCCATGATCATTGTGGCCCTAGTAGAGGCATAAGGGAAATTAACTCGATTCTCATTACCATATAAACATTAATAGAAAGAATAAAAATATGATTCACATCCAGACATACCTTCAAACATACCTTTACCTTGTAGTAATTGGAGACCCTTCTCTCCGATGTGTCCCAGTCTTCGATTCCAAAACATTATATTGTCTCTAGAGTGAGAAGGGGATTCAAATTCTTCATTTTTTCATTCAAGAACAATAATATTGTTACACCCTTTAGTGAAACTGCTTTCCAATATCTTATAAATAGTTCCACAACGAACTCCCTTCATAAACACTATTTCCCAAGAAACCATTTTGACTCTCTCATTTATAAATACATCATGTACACCTGCAATAGCCATATTAACAATGGATATCAGGTTCCTCTAGAATGTGTAAAACCCCAAGAAGATTTTTTTAGGATCCCAACAAATCCGCATAAATTTTGTAAAAAGTTATTGGTCCCCATTCAAATCTTGGAAAATCCATATTTTTCACTCTATTTTGACTTGCTTGGTTTGAAGAAGACAACTTGTTGATATCCTTTCTGTGATAGTTGGTGTGGAGTGCTTTGATTGATCTTTAGATCATTTGCGTCATTTGAATCTTTTGGTTTTCTAGATATTCAATGTGTTGTACATATTGATACAAACTTCTTCGAATTCATTATGTAGCTCAAGTTGCTTGAAGTATATATCATTATAACCGTTCGCCAGTTTTGTCTTGGTTTTGTCTTCAATGCATTAATACGTTAATTGAACATTTTGTTATTTTTTAAATAATTCACTAAAATGTTTAATTTTTCAAATTTTTAATGAAGAAAGACAAACAAGAAATTTAAAATTGCCTAAGGAATATATATAATCATTATCCCAACATTACATGCTTTAAATTGTGATATTCAATAATTAATTATGATTTTTATTTCTACATTAATATATATTATTGGTGTGGATATATCTTTGTAAATACATTTATTTAAATTTAATTATTTTATTTGTTTTAAGATATTTTCCTAAGTGATTCTAAATTTTATTAATTACACTGAAAGGCAGCGTACACCTATTGGCAATGGGCACATTTAATAGGTTTTTAGATTTTAATACTTTTTCTATGGACGAGATTAAATATGTCTAGAATATTCTTTGTCGTCACAATAAATGAATGGCTCTGATTTCACCCATTAACTTCCGAGCTGTTATAAAGACATCTGWTTAWAWGTTTAMTTTTTTACATTWASMTAWTCATGYWTAAAAATTCTGTGKTCACTAASTTMTTGSCRCATTTACCTGATTAAAAAATRTTAAGATATTCGCATAAAGTGSTAAGTTCTTGGCGWCTTTGATAGCCACGTTTTTGTGCTAGCATCACGARCTATCATCCTTACATCACCAACGGTCTTCTGTATTGTTTTAATATGCCTTTCGGCCTTAATCAGCCAAGTAATTGTGGCTGTGCTAGTTAATTATCTACTATGATTTGTTTGTTTCAGGRGTTTCCTTTTTTAGATTTGTATCTGGATTGTAGCGTTAATCACTTATTCAAATATATGCATATCGTTCCAAAATTYTCAAGACCATTATCAACGGACTGGATGAATTTGGGAGAAATCAGAATTGACCAACAAACTTCGGATGCCGTTTCTGGAAAAAGAGAAAATCATTTTGCAAAACGATTGAAAACCCACTTGCATAACATGATGATTTACATCCTTAGGTGGATGGTTTTCTCAAAACATGAACCTTTTGGTAGAAATAATTATTTCATGAACAAAACATTTCTCAGATTGGATTTCGCGTCAATTTCCAAGAGGATAACTTCAAACTTAATTTCTGCGCAAACCAAGCTGAATCGCACCAAAAAGGTTGAAAAAACATATGCATAATAGATCAATTTAGATTACTTCCAAGCCATTTTGAAAACAAATGAATATTTTTGAAGATATCATCAATTTTGTAAATGGGTTTGTCCGAGAATTGGCATTTTCCCGTTTTAATTATGTAGCAGATCCATGATGGAGAATCATTTTTTTTTTGTTGCTGGAGGATTCGACCTTTGTTGGGAAACATTATAAAAAATATGATATTATTTTTGTAAGGAAACATTATAAAAAATATGATATTATTTTTGTAAGGAAGGAATGGACAGAAATGAATATTTGGTAGAATTGAACCTCTTTAATCGGGCTGTAAGTTTTACATGTTGAATTTCTTTAACATAGAGACCCAACTTCTTGTTATTATGTTTTCACTGTTACATGGTTTATTCTTAGTTTTTTTATTGACTTTGATTTAAGAAAATTCTGATGATTATAGAATGTCACCTTTTTTTACCTTGTTTCAGAAAGTTGATGTTAACATTTATCATATGTCTATTTTCATTCTTACTGGTTCTATTATTTGAATTTAAAATCAAGTTATTCTCTTATGATTTTCATCTACAGGATATAACTTTGTTATCATATGATGTGTATTCTCTATTTGTGAAACGTCTGTCATTAGTTGAGGATTATAACAAATATGTTCATTGATGTAACAAAATTAGGAGCAGGGTGTTTTTACTTCTAGATTTTATCGATTAATATTTGATTCCGTATGGACATATTTTTCTGATTCATATCAAATGAAGGATTGTTTTATTAATACTAAAGTGAAATAAAACTCGTTAAAAGTAGCCACACCAAATGACTGGGGTTAGACTCTAGAACCTTGGATCGAGTTATTTTCCTTACAAGTGGTCATTTTCACTCATCGAATAATGGCGCTATAAGGAGTGCCATCACCGGTTAGGTTTCCCAAAGTAGAGTTGCATTTTATTTGTTGTATTATGTTTTTATGGCTCTTTGTGAGGAAGTCTGATACTGTATTGAGGCTGCAAGGGCCTTTACATGAAATCCCGAGAAAGGTAGTTGACATTTTTCCAAAGTTCAATATTTCATTAATTGAACACATTACGAAATACAAATCTATTTTATGATTACTAAATGTTGTTCATGATGATGTATCTTTCAGATCGTTACCTTTCACCTTCAAAGGGAAAGTTTCTATTATTTTTTAATACAATTCATAGTTGGTGAGAGTTCAAAAATGTTTTTAAATATGCTTTTGAAGATTATAATGTAACTTGAATTGATCAAAATCTGAGTCATGTGTAGGTACACACTGAAGAATCCATCCCAGATTTTAATACACATTTTTGACAAGCTTATTATAGATTACACAAGGATGACATGTCTTCAACAAGACTCACTTTTCTTTTGTATGCTAAATCTCTTCCTAAAACCATATCTATGTTCATTTTACATGAAGGGATAATTGATTTCAATGAAGCATGCAAGGAATCCCAAGATCTAGAGAAAGACTTGGAAAGGTATCATTTAGAATATTTTCCGAAGAATCTATTGAACATGACCCAAATTTGGTAGAAATTACTCAAATAAAAAGATAGATTAAGGTTTTATCTAATGAAGTAATGATTTATAAAAGGAAAAAAAAACTCAAAGTTTTGTACAAGATTTAGAAAATATAGTTCCAAATATTTGTCCGAGAATGAGTTTCAAAATATTTAAAAAATCGAAAATGAGTTTCAGAATATTTATTCCAAATCCACCCTTTCTAAAAATCAAATTTTGAATGAAAAGTCATTTGTGCTTGTCTATTTGTGCATGTCTATTTAAAGGACACGAACAAACATTTAAACATTAATCAAGAAGATGAAATTTATACTTATCATTTCCAATACTCTAATACATTTTCAATACTCTAATACATATGTTTTCTTTCCATCGAATAATGATGATACCTTCTTAAAAGAAACATTCTCCACTTTGAAAATTCTAAATCACGATTTTGATGAGTTTCCTTCTAATCACAATCTTGAAAATTTCCAACTCGATTTTTAGAATCCAATCAATTTATGATTGGAAGAAACTTTTTTAACAACTTTTTAGGTAATATTTTTTGTAAATAAGAAAAATCGTTTAGCTTTTTTTATTTTAGGATTTTCATTGTTACGATGTCCATTGTTGATGTATTATTTGTTTATTATTGCAAGTTTCAAGTTACTTTTTTGGTTGCATTGGAAGTTTGAATTAGTTGTTATTGGTTAAGTAGTGTAGAGTATATTTAGGAGTAGATTAGATTTTGTTTGTTTTCTTATTTTTTTTTTAACTTGAATAAGTGAAGCAAGGTGTCACTTTTAGGACAAGAAAATAGTCATTTAAGAAAGTCTTCTTTTGTTTTATTTTTTATTATTTATTTTTTTGATTATTAAACAAAAATAGTCATTACAAGTTGTTCTTAAGGGTGTGTTCCAATGAAAAATATATTTTGTAGGAAATTTAATCAATAAATACTTGTTTTTGAATTTTGAATAATAGTTAGAAAGCTCTCTTTTAAAGATCAATTGTCGCTCGTTAAATCTTTAAAAGGTTGACTTGTTAATGTGGTATACATGCTTCACCAAAAACTCTTTTTTTGTCAAAATCCTTATCTTTTGTATTCTTGTACATATAAATCATCCATTATCTAGGTAAATATAATTGCTTCCCCAAGTATGTCTCCATTTGATGGGCTTCGAACAAATCCCCATAAATCTAGTAAAACTTTATTGGTCACCATTCAAATTTGGAAAAACCATCTTTTTCATTTTATGTTGTCTTGCTTCATTTGAAGAAGATGACTTTTTGATTTCCTTTCTGTGATGTTTGGTGTGGAGTGGTTTGATCGATTCTTTATATTGTTTGCATCATTTGAATCTTATGGTTTTTTGGATACTCAATGTGGTGTGCATACTCAGATGAATTTCTTCGAATTCATTCTGCAGTTCGAGTTGCTTGAAATAGAGATTATTATGACATTTGGTCAGTTTTGTCTTGATTTGTCTTCAATGCATTAATATGTTAATTAAACATTTTGATTTTTTTAAATAATTTACGAAAATTTTTAATTTTTAAAATTTTCAATGAACAAAGACAAACAAGAAATTGAAAATTCCTTAAGGAATAGATATAATCATTATCTCAACATTACAGGATTTAAATGGTGATATCTTGTAATTAATTAATTTTTCTATTTGTACATTAATATATATTATTGGTGTAAATATATTTTTTTAAATTTAATTATTATTATTTTTTTAATATATTTAACTATGTAACTCTAAATTATATTAATTAATGATCTATTATTATTTGTTTGTTTCAGGCGTCAATTTTTTAGATTTCGAACTCGATTTCAACATTAATCACTTGTCCAAATATATGCATATCATTCGAGAATACCATTATCAATAGACTAGACAAATTTGGGTGAAATAAAAACTCACCAACAAACTTAGAATGTCGTTTCTAGCAAAAGGGAGAATAATTTTGCAAAAAAGTTGAAAACCCACTTGAAGAACAACCTTATTTACTTCCCTTGGGCAAAATTATCTCAACAAATGAACTATTTGAGAGAAATAATTATCTCATGAACATGGAATTTATGAGATTGGATTTCACGTCCAACTCCAAGAGGCTAACTTCAAAATTAATTTTTGAGCAAACCGAGATGAATAACGTAAAACAGTTGAAAACCCCTTTGAAAAACAAATCAGTTTAGCTTACCTCCGAGCCGTTTTTGCAAATAAGTGAACATGTTTTAATATATCGGTGATTTTCTAAATAGGTTTTTATGAAAAATCGTATTTTGTTTTATTAATTTTGTAGCAGATCCATGATGGTGAATATTATTTTTTGTTACAAGAGGATTCGACCTTAGTTGGGAAACATTATAAAAAATCTTATATTATTCTTGTAACGAAGGAAGTAATGGACATAAGTGGATATTTGGTAGCATTGAACCTATGTAATCAAGCTATAATTTTTACTTTTTGAATTTATTTAAGATAGAGACTCGACTTGTTGTCATTGATCTAGGTGGATATCCATGGCTACCACCTATTCTAAGTGATTCATATTG
Organism: Picea engelmannii; assembly: GCA_009831015.1. NCBI lineage: Eukaryota > Viridiplantae > Streptophyta > Pinopsida > Pinales > Pinaceae > Picea > Picea engelmannii. The sequence goes on along the minus strand of ML782518.1, from coordinate 425,910 downwards.
ACAAATTTTAGTTCAACACGTTCTTCTGTAATTATTTGTAATTGTGGGATCTACACTTTTGAGGATTTCTAAAGCCCTACACATCTTCCAAATGGATATTGGTGGCCGCCCACCTAATCCAACTGGATTACTTTGGATGTTTTCATGTCAACACATTTTTTTGTACTTCCAGGGTCGTTTTGGGGCCCTAAACAGTGTTTTTTTGCCTTTTCAAAGTCAAAAAATAAAGAAAGGTAGAGTTTGATGGCATAATGTGTAGTTCTTGAAAATACCTTTCCAGTGGGCTATCACGCGCCTAAACCAGAGGTCATATGAAAAAGTTACGACCCCAGGAAGTTGAGGTACCAACTTACCCATCGAGCCCTGCATAACCCCACATAACTTTTGGTGTTTCATCTCCTAGGGTTAGGTTTTTGGATGTATAGGATTTTTCCATTCATGAGTAATGTTTAAAAGGCCTCTGGAGCCTCACTGTAATCATTCTTCTTGGACGGATGCGCGTAGCAGCCACATCTCTTTTCAGAGATATCTACCACCATTTGAGCAAGTTATTTTCAGTTCTGCAGTTTTACAGTTTCAACCTATTTTATTTATTCAATAGAAGTTATTTTTCATTGGATATATGTTGTTGTTATCAGTGTCTTTATTTTATTGTATTCAGTCTGTTATTTTTTTTGTTTCTCTCATAAATCTAGATCAGCAGTATCAGACCAGTCTGCTCTTCATTTATTTTCTTCATGCATTTCCCCGACAAGATCTAGGTCCAAGAAGTTGGGAATCAAACTGGTTGAGCCTTTGCAATATTAGCCACACCAAGCCCGAAAAAAAAACACGGGAGACGAGAAAAAAGATGATGGAGAAGGAGATCATTTTTTAATGTTGGTCGAGGAAGCCTTTCTATGACAAATGAACAAAATGATGGAAAACTTTGCGGAGATCCTTCAGCGATTTCCCACAGGGGATGCATCTTCATCAAGCGGCCATGCAAACCCCTTCAAGGTACAAGTAAATTTTGATATTCCATTATTTGAAGGACTGATATATGTGGATTCTTTAGATAAATGGTTGAATCTGCTCAAAGGGTATTTTTCATTCAAAAAAAATTCCTACAGGGAAAATATTACTTTTACACTCCTCATGGTCATCCCCCATATTAAGGATTGGTGGGATACTTACTTTGAGAAAAGGTCCATAGAGGAATCTGCAATATTTGTGGTTTCCCCCACATGGGATTCCTTCAGGGATTCCATTAAATAACACTACTACCCTGTTGGAAGCTATGGGTACCGCTACATAACATGGACCACGCTGCATCAGGAAATGGACTAGACAATGTTGGCACGGAATTGATCATACCAAGGTCCTTCTGAGGTTACCAAAAAAAGGTACCGAGTAGTCTAGGGCGCTAGAATTTTCATCTCCTTTGCGGAGAAGAATTCTCACCCGAAGCACAACCAAGACAAAAAGATAGGGAATGGTAAGGAGAATACTTAGGTGGGTTTACATAACCTTCAATATTCACCATGATCTTGAGCAAGATAGACTAACTACAAAACATATATGAACTCATTCATACTCGAACTAAAGACACTCAAATTGTGGAAGCAGTTGTAAACATAGACAACATATTGATATTATCAAGCATAAAGAAGTATTGTAAAGAGACAATTCATAAGCATAGCACAATATGACACAATAATTTCAAATCTTTATGTCCTTATTTATATATTATCAACATAGATTCTCAGATGCAATCTGAGAGACACAAACCAGTACTCTATTACAAGCTTCTAGCTCTAGACTCATGTCACAGAGCTCTATCTACCCTTTTCCCAAAACCATATACAAATTACAATCACAGAACATTTTCTCCACTACACCCAACTATACTCACACTAACATCCAAAAACCAAACAACAACCCTTTTACAATAATATGCATCTCATATATAGGTTGAGTGGAATCTTCTGGCTTTGGCCTCTATATGCTTTCTTGTTCTGTTGTAACTGTTTTTTCCTTGCTACCATTGCGTTGTCCCTTTCCGCAATTGATTTGTGTTCCTTTACTTGCTCCACTATCCAGCTCTTTTGTAGCTTGCTCTTTTCATTCTTGCGCAACTTCAAACCAAAAACGAAGGGCCCAATAGTCTTCGACCACAAGCCTTGACTCACCCTTGAGTCAATTACTAGTCTCTTTCGCAACTTCTAGGAGTGTATGTTTCTTTCCCTTTTCCTTCTTCTCTGCTTTGCATTGATCTTCTTCTTGCACTTTCTCTTTTTCTTCCTCTTCAAATGAAGGGCCCAACTCTGGCACCAACTCTAAGGCTCGCTTCCCAACTTCCTGGAAACTCCCAATTTTATCCTGCCACTTCCTAGCAAGGAGTGAGGATTCAACGAAAAACTGTTGAGTCGCATCTATGATACATCCTTTGGGATTGGAAGCGACCATAGATTTCCATTGAGAGTCGGTTGTAGCATCTAATTGATGCATTTTCATATGCACTCTCTAAACGACAGGTCGAAATTCATGCAGCTCTTTCTTAGCTACGAATTGTGCTTCAAACAAAGCGTTCAACTCATTGTTTACTTGTTGGATTTGATCGAAATTCTCTTGTTTCTCCAGCGGATCCATGGTAACCAAAAATTCTTCGTTGAGCAACTGGATTCTTGCACGCACCTCCTCTAGATATTTTTTTCGCCTTGCGATAATTCCCATCCAGTCGCTGACTTCATGAAATAACTTTGTGCACTCGATTGTGAGCTTGTGTAGTGTTGCTCGAGCATTGTTACCTTCCAACACTATTTTATCCATCTTTTCTTGCAGCTTTCGAGGTTGTTGCTCTGCTTCTTGTTGACTCTGTTGCAACTTCACTTCCAACTTCTTTGTGCGAATGGCCAACTATGACCATGCTCCTTGGAGTAGCTCGATCTGATGTTCAGGTTCTCCTACATCACTGGAATCTGGCAATTGTGGAGATACTTTCCTTATTTCCGTCTAGGCTTGGTAAGCCTTTCCTGGACTCTTTCCATCATCTTTTTCTCCTATATCATGGCGTATTGTTCCTATGTTCTACGTGCTTAAGAAATTAGTGCTTACACCCTTGTGAACTCTGCAGTCCTTTCAGCCAGTTGGAGCCTCTGCTCTAATTGATCAGTTCAGGCTCTGATCATTCCGACTAGTTGTGCTGCTAGCCACTGTGCAAGGTCATAGAAGGAAGGGGTGGCTTCCCTGGGTACTCGGACCTACAATGGAAGTCAACTAAAATTTGAATGCTCTAAGAGATTTTTCGCCTTCTCCTCTCATGTAGATGGTCCTTGGGCGAGCCTCAACCTCAATGCTAATGGAAGGAACGTTAGAACATTTTTTTTGGCCAAGCAGAGTTGCAACAACTTTGCACACTACTGAGGATTTTGGAGAAATAGCTCCATCTGTTCCTGTACCAATGTTGTGCTTTGTCCTGAGGCCGTCTTAGGTTCCTTATGAACCTCTAGTATCTCTTCCTCTTTGTGGACCTCCACTTCCGGGGTTGCGCTTCCGATAGAACCCTCAACCTTAGTCGTTGAGGAAGTGCATTGAGGACTTAGGACTTGTGGCTTTGGTCCTATTCTCATATTCATTGAAGACATAGTGTCCTGAATGGGCACATAGGGTATAATTTGTTGGTTATGGGCTTCAAAGTTTTGCCCAATGATTTGTAGCCTATGTTCGGGTATTTCTGAGTTTGGACTAGTGATTTCTCGTCTCTTCTCGGGTATCTCTTTGGGATCCAATTGCATGGGTTTTGGGTCAATGGTTTGGGATGGAATGGTGGTTTCTTAAGGTGGAAATTGGGTTGTGTTGGTGATGGAGGTTGTTCAGTGACGATGGTGGTGGATGGAGTGGTTTCAAGATCATGGTCGTCCTATATGTCTATAACATGTGTTACCTGATCCGTTGAGTGAGTGCGAGGAACGGTGGATGAAATGGGATGGGGGTTCAGAAGATTTCTTGGGGATATCCATATCCTCATATTCTTAGCCACTGGATATATTATGAATGAAGCGATGAGAATTTCATTGACATCCTTCCATGTCAACATAGCTTTCTCTCGAAGCTGCGGGAACATGGGTAGTGTTCTCTTCTTATGCTCCAGTGGCTGCGTCTCTTCCTCCTCGTCAGAGTATGTCTATATTGGGGCTTCCTTCTTATGTACCTTTGGGCTTGAGCTCACTCCTACCCCTGCTTCATGATCCTTGTTCTTCAACAGCTCCATAGGCAAAAGATAATGCATACCCGATTTGCGCGGGTTGCATTTTACTCCAGGCCATGACATAACCTCCTTGTCGAAGGCCTTCTCATATAAGTAGAATGGGAGCATGCACAAGTTGAAGTCCCCTTGGTTGGAATACCTTGGCCATATGAAGTTATGGTGGAATTTCATGCTAAATGAAATGTTTCGCATGTTGCAGTTGAGTAATTCCTTCAGAATGAACAACCTATGAGTTGTGTCCAAAAACCTGTTGTACCATTTGGAGAATTTTGTATTATTAAAGGTAGTATTCTCTAAGTCTTCCCTTGAGTGTCAAGGCTCAAACATCTTTTCCAGTCGCCCCTTATCTGCTGGAGATTGGGGTCGTCCTGCGGGTGGCGTCCTCTTCATCATTGCAAACGTGACCAACAAGTAGTTGTAGGTGAAAGTGCCACCCTTCTATTGTGCTTCCTCACAAGCCACCAAGAGTTCCTCCAATATATATTTTCACCAGTTGAATACAACACCATTGATGCAAAAATATGCCACTAATAGAGCATCTAGTGTACATTTTCCTTTGTAGTAAGACCACATGACCTTGATAGAAATTATATACCAATCGGTCCTGATCGTCGCAGGTAGTATGGTTTCTATATTGGTTGTACCCCCCCCCCCCTCTGTGTATGAAACCTCTCATATAGACTGGGCTCCGCCTTCTTGTTTCCATGCTTGTTGGGACCTGAGAAACCTTTGGACACATCCTCTCCTTTGATGGATAGTCTCGTAAGCTGGTGGATGTATTTTGAATGAATTGGATATCGCCTATCCAATCACAGGCTTATGTTGTGTACCCTACTGATGAGAAACTTGTTACACCTCGCGACTTCTCGAGTGGTGCCAAAAACTGACAGATCCCTAAGGTTCATGATGGTAAATTTGAACAGATTGATGAACTCAGGCTTTGGCACAAAATACATTCCTCCCAAATCATCTGGAGCGACACGCCATAAGACATCAATGTTCATATGAGGGAACAAAACTTGGTCTGTCAAGTCAAGATTAAGGAGCTTGACTTTCTTGACCTTCCCTTTGAGATCGCCCATGATCTCAACTTAGGGGTCACAGGGTTCATCTGGTACTGCATCCTTTGAAACAACACTTTTGATTCATGTATCTCTTGGCATGGTGATTCTGAGCTATCAACAAATTCCATAGGTGAAACAAGGATTGGGAATCACGACTGAGGGTCGAGGGATTACATAGGTTTGCTCACGATTGAAAATTTTCAAATCATTAAGTTCTCTCTCGGAAACAATGTGTCCTACACTGAGTTCATAGAACATTATACCCGAGCTTAGCTGGAAATTTCTGTAATATCTGTTATTCATCATTAATCCTATAGACACAACTTGGATCTGAGTTGCTCGATGGGACTCATTAACAGGGTAAATCTATTTGGTGATCTTGACATTTATTATGCAAGTTGGTTAGGGACGTGGCTAATTCCATACCTTACCATTCAATGGATGAGAATCCTGGTGTGAATATCGATGGCATCTTTGTGTATCGTGACATTATGGTTTAACAAATTTCGGGCAGGGTATTGTAGTGGTAATAAAGGCTATGACTAGACTAGGTTCGTGTGGCACATGGACTAGGATTGCATCCATATTCGATCTCCCTCTGACCATAAAGGGGTCCCCATCATATTTA
>ML782518.1:384340-419919 GCA_009831015.1 Picea engelmannii | reverse complement strand
ATATAGACTGGACTCCCCCTTCTTGTTTCCATGCTTGTTGGGACCCGAGAAACCTTTGGACACATCCTCTCCTTCGATGGATAGTCTCGTAAGTTGGTGGATGTATTTTGCATGAATTGGATATCTCCTATCCAATCACAGGCTTATGTCGTGTACCCTACTGATGAGAAACGTTTTACACCTCACGACTTCTCGAGTGGTGCCAAAAACTGACAGATCCCTAAGGTTCATGATGGTAAATTTGAACAGATTGATGAACTCAGGCTTTGGCACAAAATACATTCCTCCCAAATCATTTAGAGCGACACACCATAAGACATCAATGTTCATATGAGGGAACAAAACTTGGTTTGTCAGGTCAAGATTGAGGAGCTTGACTTTCTTGACCTTCCCTTTGAGATTGCCCACGATCTCAACCTAGGGGTCACAGGGTTCATATGGTATTTCATCCTTTGAAACAACAATTTTGATTCATGTATCTCTTGGCATCGTGATTCTGAGCTATCAACAAATTCCACAGGTGAAACAAGGATTGGGAATCACGACTGAGGGTCGAGGGATTACATAGGTTTGCTCACGATTGAAAATTTGCAAATCATTAAGTTCTCTCTGGGAAACAATGTGTCCTACACTGAGTTCATAGAACCTTATACCCAAGCTTAGCTGGAAAGTTTTGTAATATCTATTATTCATCATTAATCCTATAGACACAACTTGGATCTGAGTTGCTCGATGGGACTCGTTAATGGGGTAAATCTATTTGGTGATCTTGACATTTATTGTGCAAGTTGGTTAGGGACGTGGCTAATTCCATACCTTACCATTCAATGGATGAGAATCCTGGTGTGAATATCGATGGCATCTTCGTGTATCGCGACATTATGGTTTAACAAATTTCGGGCAGGGTATTGTAGTGGTAATAAAGGCTATGACTAGACTAGGTTCGTGTGGCACATGGACTAGGATTGCATCCATATTCGATCTCCCTCTGACCATAAAGGGGTCCCCATCATATTTAATGAATGTCATTAATAGCTTTGTGGCTCTTGTAATCCTACACTGCTGAGTAATAATTTTGGCATCAAACAACACTTAGACAACAAAACAATTGATCTACATGTCGCGGCACAACAATGCACTCTTCGAATTTATTAACTGAATTCATAGAAATTGAAAAAAACTCAAATCTAAATACTATACATGCTCTTTCGGACTAGATAAATAGTCCTTTAGATCAGTTCTGAGACACATAGGGTTTCAGGTGAGCGCCATTCACCCATCATGCTTGCAACATACCAACTAGTTGTGTGATTCTGATTGCTCCAGAAGGTCAGATCTCCACAACTATAAATGGTCCCAACCAATGCATGCACAACTTGCCTGTATTTTTATAGTATCGACTGTCATAAAGTAGGACCTTGTCTCCTTGTGAAAATTCTTTGGTATTAATGTGTCTGTCATGCCAAGCTTTCTACCTTTCTTTCTCAACTAACTGAAGGAAGTCTGCTAAAAACCTGGTCTCTTCAAGTTTGTTCAACTCCATGAGCCTCTTCACAACTGATTCACCCTCTAACATGTGTTTAACCTATGCAATATATAAACTTGGAGTAATGAATTATGTAGGTACCACAACCTCTTTCCCATAAACTAGCTGAAATGGAGTGTACTTGTGATGTTTCTTTGTTGTTTTCCTGTAAGCCCATAAAATTGTTGGGACTCTGTCCTTCCAATCCTTCTTGATTGTGCAACAAACCTTTGTTAATCCTCTCTCTAGAATCTTGTTAAATGCTTCCATTCTTCCATTGGCTCGTGAATGGTAGGGGATACTCTTATGATGTTGGATCAAGAACTCTGTTGTAATCTTTGATATTGTACTACTGATAAAATGACCACCTTGATCACTATTCAGACTCCTAGGACATACAAATAGAGTGATAATATTTTCAAAAATGAACCTAACAGCTGTATCGGTTGAAAAATATTGGACAATTGTTGCCTCCGCCCAATGTGTGAGGTAATCAGTTGCGGTAATAATATACCTAGATTTTGAATGCTTAGCAGTGGGGTTGATCAACCCAATAAATTCAACCACCCATTTCTCAAATGCTTGTAGAGATTGAACTTGATGAAGAGGCAATTCATATCGTCATTATGGCTTACCCACTCTTTGACAAACATCACAAGATCTAGCATATTCCTTTGCATCCTTAAAGAGTGTGGCCCACCATAGTCCATCTTGGAGGACTTTCTATGCAATGGCCTTTCCTCCAACATGACCCCCCACAAATCCATTGTGCCACTCCCACAGTATGTCTTGTCTTTCATGATCTGAGACACATCTCTTGAGGATGTGATCTAGGCCCAAATTATACAATTTCCCTACAATCAATTGATAGTCTACTGCTCTAACCACCATATGCCATTTTTGAGTTGCGGAGTAAGTTTATGGGAAAGATCTTGTACTTAAGAAGAATGCTATGTCCTCCAGGTATTCTGGTATGGCCTCAACTCAAAATAGGTCTGCATCTGGGAGTTTTTCATCGATTGCTCTGCCACTCTCTCCCAACTCCAATCTAGACAGGTGATCAAGCTCTACGTTTCATCTTCGATGTTTAATGATTACCTCAAATGAAAACTCTTGAAATAGTAATAACCATCAACAAATTATTCCTTCCAACAAAGACTTGTTAACTAGATATTTTAGCGCAGAATGATTGGTAAAGAACTTAACATGAGATCCTAACAAATAATTTCTAAACTTCTGTAGAATGTAAATCATAGCTAAACCCTCATTTTTTGTGGTTGTATAGTTGCGCTCATCTTTCGACAACTCTCAGCTAGAAAAATAGATAGGATGATCCATGGCTCCATCTCCTGGTTGCGTGAAGATGGCTCCCAAGGAAATACCTGATGAGTCTACATGCACATGAAACTATTTTTCCCAGTTCAAAAATATCATAATAGGTGTTGTGTTGAGATTTTCCTTCAGGATATTGAATGATTTATCAAACTCTGTGGTCCACTAGGACACTTCTGAATTCTTTAGTATATTCTCCATAGGTGCAGTAATGTTTTTGTATCTTCTGATAAACTTGCAATAGTACCCTGTGTGCCCCAATGTGGAGAGAAACTTCTTAGTGCTTGTAGGAGGAGGCATATTCAAAATATCCACAACCTTGGCTGGGTCTACCAGTACTCCTTCTCGACATACTATGTGTCCAAACAAATTTCCTTGTGTCACACAAAAGATACACTTCCTGAGGTTCAACGATATCTGCAATTATCTACATCTATCAAACATCATATGTAGTAGCGCTACGTGTTCCTTGAGCAGACTATATATCGTCCAATAATCCATATAAACTTATATAAAATTGTAAATAAATTCTCATAAAAATGATATTACAATTTGGGGAAAAACTAGAGGGGCGTTCGTTAGGCTGAATAGAATCACATTGTATGCAAATGACCCCCATTTTGTTATGAATGTGGTATTTGTTTTTTATTCTTCAACAATCCCTACTTGGTGATACCCCTAAACTCCATCTGTAAATGAGTAAGATTCTTTCCTCGCAACATGTTCTAGCACCTCATCAATAAAAGGTATTGGGAAAGGGTCATGCACACATGCAAAGTTAAGGCTTCTATAGTCTACACAAACCCTAATTTCCTATGTGCCTTTCTTTCTCTGGATGACTATTGGGCTAACCCATTATGCTTCTTCCATTGCAAAAATGAGTCCATCTTCCAACATATTTTCTATTTCCCCCTTAAACTTTTCTTTCACTCAAGGGTTAAGGCGATATTGTATATTCCTTATAGGATTTGATTATATTTTTAGTTAAATTTTCATTTCTCACATAGCTCCTTTAATCCCTTTTATCTCTGAAAATGTTTTTGGAAGCAAATCCTCATAGTCTCGCAACAAGATATGTAATTATTGGCTAGTTTTGTCATCCTAGTAGTCTCCTACCACAGATATCTTAGGTTGCTCTGTAGTTCCTATATTGACTTTGAGCAACTTCAATGGATAATTATAAGAATCATTAGTCTCGCTGGGTATGATGTTTTGAATCTCTCTGCTTCCTTATGTTTCCTTAATGGCTAAGTTTCTCAATTCTTCTAAATCATCCGGGCTTTCCAAATCCTTCTGAATATTATAAAATTATATAGGTATCTTGTCCAAGTTTAGGTGAAGGTTAGACTGAAGTTATTGTCTATGCTTTTGTCACACACCCACTACGGCATAATAAAATTTTCGCCTTTTCTCGAGCAACAAAATCCTCGAAGTCCTACAGGGATTAGTGCAGGCTAGCTCTTCCCTTTTTCCACCTCCATGTGATCGTTGATTATGACCACAGGCCAAACAACTAGGCACATTTTCGCATTTCGCAACTCGGTGATGTAAGCGAGTCGAGTCTTTTGACTCTGCAATTCCTAAAATGTCAAAGTGTCGAACATGCTTCGATCAGCAATTAGCCCCCTGGGCTATGCCTTGGCCCGTAATACCACTTCTCATAAGACCGAAGTCTTATTTCCTTCGGGACTTATCAATACGAGAGCCCAACCTCTTGTCAATGGGACTCCTGAATTCCTGATTTTCGATTTCTCGAAATGGCCTTTGTCACATTAGCCCTCCTGGCTATGCCCTGATCCAGGTGACCACTCCTCATAAGACCTCCATCCTATTTCTTTAGGGACTTATCAATATGAGAGCTCTAACTCTTGTCAACGGGACTCTCGAATTCCCGATTTCCAATTTCCCGAAATGGGTGATCTCGCGACACGTGGCCTCCCTTAATCGGAGGGTCCAAATCTATTTCGGGACTTCCACCATGGAGTGTCCTGATCTCTTGTCAACGAGACCTCTGAAATCTCGAGATGGGTGATCTCGCGACACGTGGCCTCCCTTAATCAGACAGTCAAAATCTATTTTGGGATTTCCACCATGGAGTGTTCTGATCTCTTGTCAACAAGACCTCCGAAATCCCGAAGTCTGAAATCCTGAGATGGGTGATCTCGCAACACGTGGCCTCCCTTAATCAGATGGTCCAGATATATTTCGGGACTTCCACTATGGAGTGTCCCGATCTCTTGTCAATGAGACCTCCGAAATCCTGAAGTCTAAAATCCCGATACCAACTCCTCTTTCGGGACTTTCACCTCTATTCATGAAGGCTTAACCCTCATGCATCTCCTGACAAATCCAACGACTGTCGGGTTTTCTAACTAAGATCTGATGGTTCAGATCTATCCTGTGATGTGCACACTCCTGCTGCTCCTTGGACGTGGAAAAATAACGGTCCAGATATTCCCACGGACCTTGGGGGTCTACGGTCCTGATTTCTTTGCTACTCACGAAGATAAAGGAAAAAGGGTTAAGGCATTTAACGCTCTCGTTTCTTCCTCCAATCTAACGGTCATGACTAACCGCAGATCTTTTGATAGGATCTTGTCCGTCAATCGATACTTATCCCTACGTTGCCATTTCAGGATTTCGCGGATCGGGGTTTCGGGAATTGCGAGTGTGAGAGGACTCACGCTTAGGTACCTCGGGTGACGAAATGCCGAAATGTCGGGATTTTAAGAGGATGATTCTTCCTTGTGCAGGATTACTAAGACTTGTGCCTTCAAATCATTTTTCAGGTTCTTGGTAAGCTTTCCAAGAAGGGTGTCTCTATGGGGAGATCTATCCAGGGTATTCCCTGAGACGGATAAGGGTATAGATTTCCTGAGAACAGACTTGAAGTCTGAATTAGATCGGTATACATATATATAGATATTTATAAAAAATAATCCATACGTAGTATTTCCATTATAAGCATGCAACCACCACTTCTGGTCAAAATATCACACATACAGTCTTATACTCAAACCATTCATAGATTGCACAGACTATGAGCATACATGTTAGCATATAAATTTCAAGATGAAAGATATAACACTGATAAGAAAAACACCAGAGGTGATGCAACTGCTGAGAGGGGTGCTCGTTTCCACCCAACCGTAGGCTCAGCGACTCCCAAAGGATTTACCACTAGCCAACCCCGAGCTGAGACCACGATGCTACGAGACTGAGTCTTTGTTTTCCAATGACCGAAAATGAAGGTTACTCTCCTTCTTCTCTACTATCACTCACTCTGTATTTCTCCAGAGTTCTCCTTTTCCTCTTTCCCTCGCGTCCCCCCTGAACGCATGCTCTTCCTGCCTTTTCTCCTTTCGGCGAGGTTGTGTGTGGCACAATCTTCCTCGCGGTGGTCAGGTCTGAGGACTCTACAGATGGGTGGTTCACCCCCATCCCTCATTAATCATGAGGAGCCCTTTACCTACCAACCTAGAGAGTCATTTAATTTGGGGCCAGCAAGCCGCTCTTGGTTCTCCGAGCCAGTGAAGTCCAAATACTGTATTGGTTTTGGTGGAAGTTAATGCCACCATTCTAGGTGCCTTGCACCACCTTTCTTTAGCCATCATGGTCTTTGTTTCAGCACATCCCCTCTCAGCAGTCCTGCAATATATATGTATATATATTATTATTTACATTCATCAACCTTTTTCACAAGGTCCATTCACATCACACATTCACATTTCTGAGTTTGCCACAATACTTGGCCAGTATAGTTATTTTTACAGACTGGGGGAAACAGGGTGTTACAGCTTTGCACATACCACTAGGTCTGATTTTCGTTCGCCAATATCTATAAAAAAGAATTATTTAATTCTTTGCAGGACTACTTTAATCTCAGGGTAGTTACTTGTAAATGAGAAGTACTTGCAAAATTGACCTGCCAACGTTTTCCAGTCGTTGGTCTGTCTTATGGTTTCTTCATGCATGTACCAAGATTTCATAATTGAACCTAGTGAATTGGGAAATACTTGAACCCACAAGCAAGATGGTATTTCTACAACTTTCCACTGTCTCACGCACTATTCAATATGTTCTTTAGGATCAGACTATCCATTAAAACATTGCACAACTTGGAAATTCGCCCGCATCTCTGATTCCAGTTTCAAGTTATTTTGAAATCTATATCGGATGACTTGCTTCACATCATCCTAGTTCTCAACTAAGGCTTTTTGATTAGTCCAACATCTAGCAGGGGTGTCCTAGAGGGATAAATACAACACTAATATCCTTTGATCCTCCGCTATCTTTTATTCCATGATGACCAAAAAATTGCCATGTTCTGGGGTACCATCATATATCGGGTGCTCTCTAACCTTAGTTCCAACCCATCTGCTTGCTCTGACATTTGCGCATATTCTTGAAAATATTTCATATGAACTTTTCTCCCAACTGTCAAATTCCAGTTATGAATCTTCGTCCTTTGATTGTATGCTCCTCCAACTTACTAATCCATCAACAATAGGATTTATGTATTCTTCTCTCGTTCTTGTTGTTATAGTGTACAACTGATCCAAGTCTTCTCCCTGCATATTGTTTTATGTTGGCTCTATGTATGGAGGGCCTACATACAGATCCAAGGGTTGAACTACTTTTATTCCATCTGCCTCAAATGTCATAGTGTCTTTCTTTAGGTCAATCACCACATAGTTGTTGTAAGCCCAATCAATACCAAGTAGTGCAGAATAAGGATCCTTATTCTCCATGATTTTGATCACCTCAAAATCATCTACAATGTTCACTCGGGCAACTTATATTTCCACATTCTCCAGTCTTCCTATTGGGAAAACACAATATTTATTGGCCATTCTTAGTTGGATTGGGGAATATGTCAAATGAGGTTTTCCTAAAGCTTCCCAAGTCTTTTTAGGAAGTATATTAACATCATATCCTAGATCTAACATAACATCCTTAATCTCAAATTCATCTAGTTGGGCTGCTAATCTAAACTCTTTTCTATTTCATACTTTCCTTCTCTACACTCTCTTAGTATTCTTGTCAGGAAGATTAGTCCTTATTCTTTTTTCTGGAGATTCTTCATTTTTTAGAACTAGGTACAATGCATTTCTCAACTTCTCTGTCAACTAGTCATTCCCAAGAATATCATAAAATAACTGAAACCAAAGTTCAACTACATTTTGTGGCTGCTTAGGTTGTCTCATCGAGACTATAGGGTTTCTAGGTGTAGGGGGTAAAGAAGGGACTTGTGTGATCCTAGGGTAAACAATAGCATGAGAGGGTTTCTCTTGCATCTCTGGGCCAGGGATATTCTGAAATAATTCTATGGAATTTTTAAAGAATATCTTATGTTTCATAGGATCGTACATGTCCTCCTTAGGAAGTGCTTTATGGATTTGAGGTAAATTATCAGCATCTGCGCAAGTCTTTCCCCTCCTCGAGTAACGATATTAAGGTTGGGAGGTTTTCCTCTAATAAATCTCTTTATCTATGAACTGATGAGATTAGTTTCTCGTTTACGTACTTGATCTTCCCATTTTGCAATTAGTTTTGTGCAGTTTTTAGTTGCATGCCCATTGGTCCTGCAGTGAGAGCACCATGGTCACCTCATTTGAGGATAGTCTCTAGCCATATGGCCTTGCTCATCATAGTTGTAGAATATACTTTTCCTCTTCCCTCAGTCCTTCCTCCTCTGAGGTCTGCTCCATCTCCACCTCCTCGAGATCTTCCCAGTCCCTGAGGGGTTTCATTCACCCTGAATGATGTTCGATCCAGCCTGTCTGCAGGTGCATCCAACACTCTACACTAATTGGTAGCATGTGTGGTAGATGTGCAAAACTCACAGTCTGTGTGTTCGGTACTTTTGAATACTTCTAAATAATGGTGTATTGTCTTGGCCCATGCCCATGGATTAAAAAATATCGCAATACTCAACTGATGGTGTTGCTTGAGCTCCTGGAAAGGAATGATATGGGGTTGGGGTATGGAATGGTAAATTTGTGGATACTTGCACAACCCTTCCCGTGGGTCCTGGTGAGGGTCCCATTGGATTCTCAGGAGGTCTCAGTCCCCCCATTTGTGAACATTCATTCACCATATGTCCTTCTGTGTAACATCCAGTACACCATACCTGTGGTTGTCCTAGTCTGGGTATTGTTGGCCCTTGACCAAGTTTTGGAGAACCTTCGTCGTATTTGACCATTTTTGGGACTTCGACAGGCTGGTCAAAGACGAAGCACCAGGCGAAGTGGAGATCATGGGATTTCACCCCCTTTTGTGATATTTTTGGGGTTAGGGTTTATGTAATAGTTATGGGATGTCGCCCCATGGGTTTACCCATGTTTAGGCCCCATTTGTAATGTATAAATAGATATCTAGGCGGTGTAAGAAGAGACATAAGAGAGAACTATTAGACTCAAATTAGTGCAAAGATAGAGGCTTTGCGCATACTATGTGTTAAGAATTCCAGAGATAAGTGCAAGTGATTGTAAGAAGCTTGTGTGAAGACTGTGTAAGAAGGCTTTGTGATGTGGCCTAACTCGGGGAAGGAAGATCTGGTGAGGTGCCCGCAGATCTCCTGTCTTATGCAGAGTTGGTATTGTGGCTCTGTGCATTGAAAGAAGATAATAAAGAAGACAAAGAGTTGGTGGATGTAGCCCCACGTTGGGGATGAACCACGCATATCCTATGTTGTGATTTTTTCATGTCGTTAATGTGATTTATGCTTAGTGATGAATATTTACGTATGTTAGATGCATCTGATATAGAATCTTAGTGCTTAATAACTTGAATGAATGCTAGATCTATTGATGCTATGTGCTAAATGGTCAGATATGCTTAGATCTTGTTGAATACTTCGTTTTTATGTAATTAGGGTTTTAATTGTGATGTGAATAAAGGATTAAAGACTAATGAATATTAACTGCTAAGTTCTCTATTAAATCATTGTGATCACAGATGTGTGTCCTAGTTGGGTTGTAGACACTTGATTCCTGCAACCCCCCCTGCCTTTACCTTGGGTGAGACTTCATCTGCTTCGCAGGTGTTGCCGAAAGGGTCGGTAGTTAGGGTTTTGTTGGTGCAATGTTGAAGCATTGGACCCTGGGTATGCCCCTGTGCCAACAAATGATTCTGTTGTTGCGACTTGAAACTGTGATTGTTGGGAATTGAGGAAAAGATAAATCTTTGTGCGTAGACATGTTGTTGTAGTGCGCAGTAATCTACTTGACTCGTGAAGCTCGGTGCTAAGAAGGGAATTAGATCTAAAAAAAAGAGGTAATATCTTAAGGCTTTGTGCTTTGATAAAGGTAAGATAAGTGGAAATTTTCATTTCGAAAGAATGGATCTAGGTATATTTGATAAATTTTGTCCTAGTCTGAAAACTAGGGCACAACTAGAAGAAAGAAGATATGATATGAATAGATCTGATAAAAATAGTGAAATATATGTTATTCCTATGCATAGAAAGAATTGTTGAACTAACAAGTGGATGCAGGATCCTAGAAAGAGTTTTTTGCAGGTCCATCACTATGATTCTAGTGCGCAGTACAGGAAAGGTTGGGGATCATTTAAGAGAAAGAGAGGATTGAGTCTTTGTTATAGTTGTAGAAGACCGAGACATCTTGCTAAGGAATGCCCTGGTAGAAGTCCTATTTTCCTTTGTTATAAAGCTACTGAACATGAAGTTTTGGATTTCCCTAGAATGCTTGCTAAAGTTGAAAAGATGAATATGAGACAAAACATTCATGAGGAAGGCCAAGAGACTAAGAATATGCTAAAAAACTAGGAAGAATAAGAGGCTATATTATTGCAGATGAAAGAAACAATGAATGATAAAAAAGATACAAGTTTATCATATACCTTAAAAGAGAAAGAGTGCATAGAAGAAAGAATATGAGACTTCGACATAGACTGTGTATTGGATGCAGAAACACAGGTGAACATTATGACAGAAAGTACTTTGGAAATCTTAGGAAAGCCTGCTATGGTTCCTTCACTTGGAGGAATAGGATTGTTTAAAGGAAATTTGATAACCTTATGTGGAATACTTTCCCATGTACCTATGGTTACTCATGGAACATCGAGATAAGAAGAATTTAAGGTCATTTAGTTTGTTGGGAACAACACTCCTTTTGCACTTTTGTTAGGAAAGACTTGGATTGAGAGAGATCAAATCCGAGGGAGAGAAGAAGAGGAAGCTATAGAATAGAAAAAGAAATAATTAAGGGATTTCAGGGGTAAGAGAATAATGCACTTAATAAAAGAACAAGAGGACAAGTCGAAGCAACCAAGGGCTAGACACCTAGTTGTTGAAGTTGAAAGAATGCAAGGAGGCTTAAAGAACTTATCCATGGAAAAGAGAAGAGCACCTACTCTAGAAACAGTAAGAGAAGAAGCATTATCCTTGAACTTTGGAAGAGACCCTCAACAGTGCGAAGTTACTATGCTAAGAAAGGATAACAACCAAAATGGAAAGAGGAATCTAGAGACGCGGATCATAGGAAAGAAAGATAGAAATCTCAATAAGAAGAAAGAAAAGCTAGAAAAATTGCAGGAGGTTCCAGAGAGGACTTCATAGAAGGAAGGCTTGCAGAACTTAAACCTCTCCGGAATAGTAGAACAACACCGACTGGTACTTCACCACGATTAAGCAATATGACCATAGGAGGAATCCTAACCATTAGAACAATGCTCCATAAGGGATAGAAACATAGTTACTGCTGAAACGTTCACCATTGGACCATTGGGACCATGCCATAATGGATGGAATTGTATTGATTGAGGCATTCATGCCCACTGGAGGAGTATATTATGATGTTATCTATTTATCCTGTCGAATGTTGCACTGAGGAAACTTTTACGACTTGTGATTATCTGAGCCCACTGAGAACTAATTTCTTTCACACAATGCTTATTGTAACCTCGCCATCCATTCTACTACCTTGACTGTTTGCTCACTGACCTGAGATATATGATCTCAAGCGACCTCAGCGCAGTAGAATTGTTTTTCAAAGAAATCGTAATAGACGTCATGGCTAAGAAGGTCCTCTCCACAGGAGTATAGGCCTCATTGACGAGAGGAGTGCAAGCATCCCCATCAACTGCACATCGATCTGGGCCCTCCTAATCTATGGAAAAGAAGAAAATTAAGCATCGCGATGATTTGGAAAATGCGAAGCTCATCCCATGAATATTGCCCAACTATATCCCGCCTCTGGCTGGTGTGGTTAGTTGTGATAGCGTCCTGAGGGACTTCGACTACACATTGATTACTGTGTACCTCCCGAATTGGATACACATAGTTGGACTACAGTTATGACATATTATGATGATGAAGATCAGTGAATTCAACTTAGGATACTTCAAGAACTATGGAATTATCGCACCACACAAGTACTTGAGCAAGACAACAGAGAAGAAGTTGAAGATAATCCCCCAATCGTGGACTATGGACATCGCGAGGTCCACCATTATTAATGTGATGAATATCCCACACTTTGGAAGACATCAGGAGGTTAATGCGTGTGTTAAAATGTACCTGTCATGCTACCATGGTAGTTACCTATTGTTGGATCGATGCATCATAGTAGATCCGATGTTGATCCATCAGATCACTGGATTAAGCATGAAAGGACCAAATCCCCAGGATTTTTACCCAGGGAAGGCTTAAGATCACGCCCTCGCACAATGCATAAAAGAAACCTACGGGGATGTGGAGAAAGGGAAGCAGGGCTACAAGGTAGCCTCCATCCAAAATGGCGCAGTGTGCCTAGCTTGCTAGATGATCACTAGTAAGATCGTTAGGAAGAACAGACCAACGTAGGTCATGGGGTTTGTCGTCGACCTCGTAGGAAAATGCATCAAAGGGATGCAAATGAACTAGGTGAGCTACCTCGTCAACCAGTTAGAATAGGACTGTCGCGAAGCTCAGGATCAAGGCTACGAGTTCCATTTCAGTTGGCTACTAGTTCTCATTGTCTTCATTTCTTGGGAGATTCCGGAAGGATTGACCTTCCCTGAAATTGAGTCGTACGAACCACTAGCTGCAAATTTCACTATGCTATGGTATTAGAGCGACATGGCGAAGCAATGGCAGTCAAATGCGGTGTTCCACACCTATTATCTATAGCTGAAGGGGGCCTTTGAATCCTTCCCTGACATGATGCCAAACACCCTGCACAGGTTCGGGCCACTTGTGAAGTTCCACGCAGACAAACACTTCATCTATATAATTGCGCCTGGAGATAAACACAAAAAAGTGCTCTAGTCCTATTACAAACTCGAAGAGGAGGACATGGAATAAATAACCAAGGAATGGCCTAGAGAATTCCTTGTACCAGTTGACTAGACAAAACTCTCCAAACCTAACCTCATCAAAATTCCTGTAGTCACTCATGAAGAATATGATGCACCCAGCAGCAACAGGAAGAAAAATAAGGAAGAGGTACATGAATTGAGCAACGCATCAAAGGAAACTACACCAGATTCACCTGAAGGGGAGGAGGTGATAAAGTAGACAAAGAAGAGGATGAAGGGGAAGAATACAAGCAGAAGCAAGGCAAAGTAACACCGCCTAAAGATCCATTGATAGTGACAGAAACATCCAAGAAAAGAAAGGGTTCCCTGATGAAACCTTCATCGTGGAAGAATTCAAAAGCCAATAAACCTCCATTCCACACTATGCTCACAGTGTATGACATTGACCTTATCATTTCCGCTATATCCGATACCTCAAAGGAAAGTTTGCAGTGAAGTGAAGCCAAACATGAGACAATTTTTGACAGGATTGAGGTAGATCTCAAAGGGCTACAATAGGATCTTTATTCGATCCGCGTAGTATCTACTGTGCCATTCTCAGTAGGGGAAACAGAAGTAGGAGATGAGCCTGCCCAGTTATGCAGATTAGCAGACTCGACCAAGGCTCACCTTCGTCGGGTCTAGGAGGAAAAGGAGCAGGTCACAGAGGCATTAAAGAAAACAAAAGAAGAATCCATAGAGAAATGTCAGGTTGTGCAACAAGAAAAAGATGACCTCTAGGTGAAGTTTTCATAGGATAAAGCGCATATCTAGAAGGAGAAAGAACAATTTCTTGCAGAGAAGATGGGAGTTAAAGAAGCAGTCCCCAGAGCACTTTTCTCTGTGACGGGCCTAACACATATGGAAGAAGAAACCACTGAGAGCCAGGTGGGGAAGCTCATTGAAGCCATTCAATAGCTTCAAGCAAGAGTGGCAAAACTGGAACTGCAATCCATGCGAAGTACTCTGCAGGAAGTGCGAGATCAGAGGGAAGAAACTGCTCAGAGCACAGTAGAAAGAATCAAGGCATTGGACTTAGAATGCAAGCAATTCAGCATTCGAAGTGTGCAGACCTATGAGCGCCTTGCAGAGGACCCAGAACTAAGAACATTGGAGGCACAGTTCTAGGAGGCAGAACAACAAGAAGTGATAGTACAAGCACAGTTGAGGCTATTGTCAGCAGTCGAGAGGATGAAAAGGTCCTAGGAACAATGCATCATTCAACAACAGATCCATGCCATTTAGATTAAAGTCATGGAAGTGATCCAGAGGCTACATCTAGTGTAGGATGAAGCCTGCACACTTTTTGAGGAGATTGAGGGACAAGGTGCACAACTAGAACAAGTAGTCACCATAGTGAAACAATGATTGGAAGGACCGGTGATCGAGAAAGTTATTCAGGAGTTCGCCAAGCAGGAGGCTTTAACGAAGCAGTAGGTCGAAGCAGCTCGATCCAATCTCGAGGCCTTCGAAGTAGAATTTCCCAGATCAAAGTGACTCGTGACGAGTCACAGGTGAGAGTTGGGGGCATGTTGGTCCTCGACCAAGTTTTGGAGAACCTTGGTCGTGTTTGACCATTTTTTGGACTTTGACAGGCTAGTCAAAGATGGAGAACCAAGAGAAGCGGAGATCACGGGATCTCGCCTCCTTTTGTGAGCTTTTTGGGTTTAGTCTTTATGTAATGGGTATGGGATGTAGGCCCATGAGTTTACCCATTTTTAGACCCCATTTGTAATGTATAAATAGATTTCTAGGTGATGTAAGAAGGGACAGAAGAGAGACCTAGTAGAATCGGCTTAGTGCAGAGCTAGAGGCTTTGTGCATACTATGTGTTAAAACTTGCAGAGCTAAGTGCAAGTGATTGTAAGAAGCTTGTGTGTAGACTGTGTAAGAAGGATTTGTGTTGTGACCTAACTGCAAGGTGTGCACAGATCTCATGTCCTATATGGACTTGGTATTTTGGCTCTCTTCATTGAAAGAATATAATAAAGAAGATCAAGAGTTGGTGGACATAGCCCCACACTAGGGGTGAACCCCATATATCCTGTGTTGTGATTGCTTTATGTCATTAATGTGATTTATGATTAGTGATTAATATTTATGTATGTTAGATGCATCTGATATAGTATCTTAGTGATTAATAACTTGGATGAATGCTAGATATGTTGATGCTATGTGTTAAATGGTCAGATATGCTTAGATCTTATTGAATAATGTGTTGTTCTGTAATTAGGGTTTTACCTGCGATGTGAATAAAGGATTAAAGAATAATGAATATTAACTACTAAGTGCTCTATTAAAGCATTGTAATCACAGATCTGTGTCCCATATAGGTTGTAGACACTTGAGTCCTACAACCCCCCCTACCTCTACCTCAGGTGAGACTTCATGTGCTTCGCAGGTGTTGCCGAAAGGGTCGGTATTTAGGGTTTTGTTGGTGCATTGTTGAAGCGTTGAACCTTGGGTCTGCCACTGTGCCAATAAGTATCGTCAATTCTTGAATATTCTCTATAAGTGCTGATATTTTCCCTTGTAGTTGTGTCAAATTTGCATCTGTTGGGGGTCTGGTCACTCTCAGGCTCCCCGGATATCCTTCCATGGCTTCAATCTTCATTGATTGTTCCAAGGCATATGTCAAAGTGGATGTTTGTTGTTGTGTTAGCAGAATCCATGTTAGAGGTAGCAATCCCTGGATATACCATTCTCTTTGATGTTCTTCATGGATCGGATGTGCTAACCTCCCTATAGAATCTTTAAACTTCTAGCTATATTCCCAGGATGATTCACCTTCCCTTTGTTTAATTTTGTGCAACTCAGACAGAGCTTGTTGTTCTGATTGAGGTAGATTATACTCCACTATGAAATTCATCCATACTTGGTCAAGTGTGCACGCTTGACCTTTCACTCTTGGTACTCATGGCTCAATGGCCTTCATGTACCATTTGAGAGCACGGGATCTCAAATTTGTCTGGAACTCAACCAATTTATTTGCATCCAGAGTCCCTCTGGACCTCCATATTGCTTCACATAAGAACCAATGCTTCTCAACATCCTCGTCTCCCTTACCCTAGAATTTTGGGTATCGAGTAATCGAACCTACCACATTACCATCCATTGTTGATCTTACTATTGTTGATCTCAATATCCTCCCAGTATTCACGCTTCCCATTTGTGACTGACTAACTGATTGTATTAGGTTATCATGCACCTAAAAATGAGTTCGTATGCGAAAGTTATGACCCCGGGAAGATGAGGTACCAACTTACCCATCGAGGCCCACATAACATTTGGTGTTTCATCTCCTAGGGTTAGGTTTTTGGATGTATATGATTTTGGAATTCATGGGTAATGTTAAAAATGCCTTTGGAGCCTCATTGTAATCATTCTTCTCAGACAGATGCACGTAGCAGCCACATCTCTTCTTAGATATAGATACCACCGTTTAAGCAAGTTGCTTTCAGTTCTCCAGTTTTACATTTTTAGCCTATTTTATTTATTCAATAGAATTTATTGTTCATTGGATATTTATTGTTGTTCTCAGTATCTTTGTTTTATTGTATTCAATCTATTACTCATTTTTGTTCCGCTCATAAAACTGGATCAGTTATTATGTTTTCACTGTTACGAGGTTGATTCTTAGTGTTTTTGCTTGACTTTGATTCATGAAAATTCTAATGATTATATAATATTACCTTTTCTGACTGTGTTTCATAAAGTTGATGTTAACATTTCTCATCTATCTATTTTCATTCTTACTGATTCTATTATTTGAATTTAAAATCAAGTTATTCTCTTATGATTTTAATCTACAAGATTTAACTTGGTTAGCATATGTTGTGTATTCTTTATTTGTGAAATGTCTTTCATTAGTTGAGTATTATAACAAATATGTTCATCGATGTAATATAATCGGGAGAAGTTTTTTTTTTTTTCTTTTTGGATTTGATTGATTAATTTTTTATTTCGTATGGATAAATTTATATGATTCCCATCAAATGAAGGAGTATTTGTAAATCTTCTTTGTAAATATAATTAACTTAGAATTAGTTACATGTAACAAAAATTAACTCTAGTTAGTTATATGTAAATATAATTGATAGGAAACGTCAGAGAGATTTAATGATTCCCTCTCATAAGAGAAGGAATTATCTAGCTAAAGAAGGCTTAAAACATGTCAGAAGCAGCCACACCAAATGACTAAGGTTAAACTCAAGAAATTTGGATCGGGTTATTTCCCTTACGACAAGTGGTCATTTTTGCTCATCAACACATTTCTAACCTTTCCATCTTTCCACTGCAGCTTGATTCTTCCATGTCTTGTGATTTTGGTTGGCCAATCATCTCCTAGGAAGACATGACCATCACACCTTTCATATGCATAGAACCACTCCCTATGAGGAGACTTACAAAAAGAGACACTTGAGTCGATGAACCATACCTCACTTTTTTAATGTGTACTTATAGAATCCAAATACACATCCCCTCCTTCTTCCGAGGATAACTTCCCTTCCATGAAATTAGTATAATCTATCATTCTACCTCTCTCAACACTTCTTGATCTATAGTTATTCTTAAAATTCCCTAGTTTACAACAATTTCCAACATACTTTCTTTAAACGCTCCCCTAGAGATTTGGACCTACTTTTAGATTTACATTTCTCTCATGTAAACTTATTTTTTCTTTCTTTGGAATGGCCCCTTACTGTTAGGGAATCTATGTTATGCTCTCTCATTGATTTTCTTCTCATTTTCTTTGATAACAAAGATGCAACTACATTCTCAAACTTTAATGAAGACTGTTGATTTGTAATGCCTGTTGTTACAACCAAATTATACCAAGAGTCTGGTAGAGAACATAACAAGGTAATACACTTATATACTTCCTCCAAGTTAATATCAATATAAGTAAATTGACTTACTTGTGTATTGAAATGATTTATATGTTTTGTCACAGAGTGTCCATCTAGCATCCTAATATGAAGGAACTTCTTTCACAGAAACAACTTAACTTTGACTGATACAAGTTCCCTAATTTTTCCAAGAACTTCTTTGCAGTTTCTTCTCCAAAGACGTTCAACAATATTGAATTTGATAGAAAAGGTGAATATTACTCCTCGCCTTTCTTTCTAACTTTTACCAATCTTCTTTTGACAAAGAAACTGTCTATAGCCACCCATTGTTCCTTATCCACTAGAAAATCCTCCATCTTGAGCTTCCACAACTCAATTTTTTGTCCATTGAACTTCTTGATCTCTGCTTTGTAAGTGTGTGCCATTCTTTCAATACAAAAATAAATAAAATCACCACTACATAGCTCCCACTAAATTCAAACCCTCAAAATCTTGCACTCAAACACAATACACAAATATTTTACCGTGGAAAATCAAGATTAGTGGAGCTTCTCCTCTCCTTTTTATTTTTATTTATTTTTCGTCATATTTTTCATCCATATACAATGCAATATATAGAGAGATTTTCTCCAATCACGAATACCGTATTTGTTAAACCTGAATTAAATTACAATGAACATAAATTGTTTTCTAATAAAGAAAATTGTTACTAAAAAACCATTGACCAAAATTCCATTGTCGGAAAACCATCGACCAAAAAACCATTACTCGAAAACAGGCCAACAAGTAAAAGCCACAACGCTGTTGAGATAAATTGTCCATGAATCCATAGATAAGTCATAAAATGTCTTCTTCTTTTTTTCATTTTTTTTAATGAATCTCATTCTTTTAGATTTACTAATGGCCCTAAAATTGTCCATCACTTTAGGAGTAGAACATGGAGTAAACAAGCCACAAGTATTTGGAAATTCTATGGTTGTAAGTGGATGAAAAGACAATATACCTTGAAATTTGTTTCTCTTCTTCTTTTGATCGAAGAAATCTTTGATAGGTTTATAGGTGAGTAGCATTTGTTTTCATCATATATATATATATATATATATATATATATATATATAATGGTTAAGAACATGTGTTTCCTCTTAAGAGGTCACAGGTTCAAATCCAGAGGGGGGTAGGGTATGTATACCTTCGTAGACTTTACCAGTCAAATCGTTGGTGTGCAAAAGTTATAAAATTAATGATATGCGAAAGGAAAACTTGCATCTCACAATGAAACTCTAGAAAATAATTGAAGAACTGAATGGTCACATCTCACAATATCTTCATCAACTTTTGTGAACACTTGTGGACACTTATCAACATATGTATTAGTTTTATAAATAAAGTTAATTTTTTTTAAATGTAAAAAAAGAAAAATGCAATGTGTAATGAAATATCCCATTACACTTTTAAAAGTTGGTACAAAAAATAGATACATTTTCATATAAGACAAAAACCATGCCCGTAATATGTATGTGAGTTTGAAGAGGCAAAAAAAAATATCGTCTTGATGTTGTTCAAATACAACTTGGGTGTTATTGCGTATTATTTATTGGGGAATCATGGAAGAAACCATTTTGCAGAATAAAGGTACTATTAAAAAAAATGTCAAATCAAAATTTAAGGAAAAAAATTGGTGTGATAAAGAGTTAGAGGAAAAAAGAAAATTAAAGTATTATAAAGATGTAATCAACCCTAATCTAGAAGATCAAAATTATCTATCTGTTTTGCGAAGTGTAAAGAAAAAAATAAGCATTGCTAAGATAAGAACAAATTCTCACGAGCTCCATAGTGAAACTGGGTGTTGGTCAATTCCTAAAACGCCATGGGATGAAAGAGTGAGTCACCTTTGTGACACTAAGAAGGTTGAAGATGAAAAACACTTTCTCTTAGATTGTCCAGCCTATACCCATATTTGATCTCATTTTCAAAATATTGATCACACTACCAACCTTCCTAACCTCTTAACTCAACAAAAGTATGGTGATCTTGGAAAGCTTCTCTTAATGCTTTTCGAGCACAAAAACAAAATTCTAAAGAATCACAAGTAATCACTTACCCTCTTAAGGTCCTATAGACCAATTAGATCTTAGTGGAGGTTAATCATCATCATCATCATCATTCTCTACAGAAATATATGTTGTAACAAATAATGTTGAAATTTAGTTTACCAAATACAAAAGTAACATCAACTTCACAAGTTTCAATTCAATTAAACCGCTTAGCAAACTTATTAAACACAATACCATCCTTGTAAGGCCTTGCACATAGCTGACACTGAAAATCATTCTGTACATTTCACTCATTATATCATTGGAATCTATATTTTTATCATTCAAAATAATGAGAAATATTTGCAATTTAGATAAATGTGTTATTTTCCAAAAAAAAAAAAACTAAATGTATAAAGAATTATATAATCATTAAATATGCATTATTTTTATTTTAATTAAACAATTATTTAGCGAAAAGTAATATTTGTCTTTTTAATAAAAAGTAATATTTGTCTTCAAACATAAAAAATAAAAATAAAAAGAGAGTTATCTCTTGAAATTGAAATCTGACCTTTCGCTTCAAATATCATTTAATAGGAGAAGAGTCTCGACCATTGCTCTCGAATTTTCCGTGGACACAACGACAAGACTAGACTATGACATTTGGTGTCTGCCAGCAGTTAATGAAAATTTCCGTGGACACAATGACTAGACTAGACTATCAGAAATGTTTTGAAGAAACACGAAAGTACAATTGTAAGAACAAGGCATTTTACAGCAGTGGAATTATTTGCGCTTCTTGCAGGCTACCTTCCTGTATTAGTTTTCAATTCTTGCAATAATTTATATAAAATTTGCCGGAAAGAGCTACATGTCAGCCTTGTGCAGGTGTTGCACCTCTCCATCCTGAAAAAATAATTCTAAGATTTTTGCTGTATGATCAGCAATTAATGAAATTGCTATTATTGTTACTATTGTTCACGTGCTTCGATTCATTCTGGGACTTACGAGGCTTTTATTATGGATTCAGTTGGGATTAGGGATCTAAAATCGAAGTACGATGTTTGTAAACATCTTGCTGATTGGCAATATATCGAATTTGCTCGCGAGTACGGAGTTATCAGCTCCGAGGAGGCGCTAATGTCTTGGTACGAGTCAACTTTGGAATCTTTTGGATTGCAGAAGGTCATAAATCCCATTATGATTAACAAGGAGCACGTATCTGAGGCACTCTATAATGGTGAAAGGGCGGTGGATCCGGAAGTAACGATTAATAAAGAGAAGTGTATTGATAAACCCTTGAGGTCTACAGAGAAAGGGCATACAGCTAATGGAAAGAAGAAAAGATAAAAGGATCAATATGTCGGTGGGAATGTTGTCCAGATATATCTGCAGGTTTCACTCAGTTCAATCGATTTAATTTGATCCAGATGGTACTGTTTATTATTAGTATATGATCTCATTGATTCAATATGATTCATTTCTACTTTTCTTTCAAATCTGCAGAAGTCCAAGAGGGGCAGATGCAAATCTTCACAAAGTTCCAGCGCTTGCAAANATTTAATTTGATCCAGATGGTACTGTTTATTATTAGTATATGATCTCATTGATTCAATATGATTCATTTCTACTTTTCTTTCAAATCTGCAGAAGTCCAAGAGGGGCAGATGCAAATCTTCACAAAGTTCCAGCGCTTGCAAAAGTCGTGAAGAGAAGTCGAAAACTAATGTTATAAGGAGTGACCCTCCGGAGCTGCCTCTCCATATTGTCAGGGCTGAGGATCAAAAGGATTACACCCATCTGAGAGCACGAAGAGGTCAGAATACCAACAGTTATAGCCTGGCAGAAAGGGTAAATATATGTATATCACGCTGACGATTTAGTTCAATACCGACGTAGTAGATTGTCTCCATTAAATCTTTATTAAATACAGCGAGGGAATGAAAGTTCTACAGGAGCTTGTTCCAGGCTGCAACAAGGTACATACATAATTGTACATCTTGATCTCATTTAATTGAAAGTTCAAATCACATTATTGATTGAATTCTTGCATTGGTTCGTTGATGTGTTAGTTTACATCTTTCTTAATCAATGATTAGGGGGTGGTATGGATCATCGAATGAGATATTTGTTGTTATGAAGCTGAAGAAAAACATAGCATAAATAAGCAAGATTAAACACAATAATACATTTGACAGGGTGATTTATGTGGAAGCCTAATGAGGGAAAAAACCACGGGCAATGATTATTGGTATTTTTATTATTCAAGAGAGAATTACAATAGCCTTCATAGGCATACAATCATCCTCAAGCTCCTTGCACACGCTTGCACTCACATCTTACTCCACCTCTATGGGTATGCTCACATAAATAATATCTATCACTCATTCTCCACCTTGACAACAATTTACCTGATATATCATGCCCTTAAATAATTCATCACCTTTTTTGCAAGACAAGAGATGCCAAACACCATCGTAGCTTTTCTAACAAAACTGGTTTGTAAACATGTATGGAGAATTCACTTTTGTATGGACATTTCCCAAAGACACTCCACCTCCATCAACAACCTGTCTTACAAAATGGTACTTAACAAAAATATGCTTTGTCTTACTGTGATAAGTTGGCCAAATGATTAGCACTTTGACTATCGCAAAAATGAATAGCACTTTAACTATCGCAAAATGCTTTCACCTTGTTCTACATCCTTCCAAACTCACCAAATAGACCCTGTAACCAAATTGCCTCCTTCCATGCATGTGAAGCAGACATATACTCTACCTATGTAGTGGATAACTAACAGGTCATCGTGTAAGAGTAAAGACATATCCCAAAGTGGGTCTCCTTTTGTCCAAGTCACCTGCAAAATATGAATCTACATAACTACAAACTGAATCTCTAGAACCATCATAGGTGATAGAATAACTTCATGTTCCTATAAGATATCGAATCATCCATTTCACTACTTCCAATGCCTTTTTCATGGATTTGTCATGTATCGTCTGACAACACCAACCGCATGTCAAATGTCTCGTCTAGTACTCACCATTGCAAACATCAAACTTCTCACTACATTAGCATATAATACACGAGACATATATTTCTTCATCATTACTASGACATAAACCTGAAGAAATTTTGAAATGAGAAGCCAAAGGGATCTATACGTGTTTCACATTATTCATACCGAATCTTATAAGTATTTTCTCCACATACTTCTGTTGTGATAACCACGGCTTATCATTTTTCYTGTCTCTATGTATCTCCATGCCTAAGATTTGTTTTGATGATCCTAGATCCTTCATATCAAACGCCCTAGCCAACTAAGCCTTTAACCTATTGATTTCAACCATGCTCTTGCTTGCCACAAGCATATCRTCAACATATAACACCAAAATAATGAACATGCCATTTTCCAACTTTTTAAAGTAAACAYAATGATCATATTCACTTCCTGTAAAATTTAGGCTCACCATGAAGGAATCAAACTTCTTGTACCATTTCCTAGACTGTCTGAGGCCATASAATGACTTCTTGAGTTTGCAAACAAACCTCTTATTGAACCCTTCTGGTTGTTCCATATATATATCCTCATCTAAATCTCCATGTAGAAGCGTTGTTTTAACATCTAGATGCTCTAACTCAAGATCAATTAAAGCAACTAGTGATAACATAACACGAACTAAAAAAATATTCACAACTTGTGAAAAGATCTCATGAAAATCAATACCTTCCTTTTGAGAATACCCTTTGGATACCATTATTTATTTATACCTTTCAACTTTATCATCATCACCCTTTTTTAGTTTGTAGACCCACTTGCAGCCGATAACCTTCATGTCCTTTGTAAGTTCTACGAGGTCCCCTATTTTATTCATTTCTAAGGAATCCATTTCTTCTTTCATATATTTCTTCCATTGAGCCCTTTCAGATACCTTAATTTCTTCCTGAAAACAACTAGGTTCTCCATCAATAAAAACTAAATCCACAGATGAAACATAATCATCATACCTTGTAGGAGGATTCTTGACCTCTTAAGATCTCCTCGGAGATGGTTGACGCATATCCTCAGTTTCCTCGATATTTTATGCATCTACATCTTCATCTTCTTCTTATGGAACTTCTTCATGCTCCTTCCTTTCTGAAGATGGTTGAGTTTCCAACTGAATTTACTGAACTTGTGGTACGTGTTCTTGTCTCACTTCAACATCTACCAATTCTCATTTTAAGAGTGAGGATTCATCAAATACTACATCTCTTATTATGATGAGTTTATGGGAAGCATGATCCCATAGTATGTACTGCTTAACTCCATCACCATAACCAACAAAGAAATATTTCTTTGATCTAGGATCTCACTCAGAATGTTGATCTTTAGAAATAAGAGCATAAGAATCACAACCAAATATTCTCAGATTTGAAAAATCACACAAATGACCTGTCCATACATCTTCTGGAATCTTACAGTTTATTGCAGTTGATGGTGACCGATTTATCAAATAGCATGTTGTAAGAATTACTTCTGTCCACAATTTATGTTGCATCTTGGCATTACTGAGCATGGTCCTTGCTCTCTCTGGAAGATTCTTATTCATGTGTTCAACAACAACATTCTGCTGAGGAGTATAAATTGTGGTCTTATGTCTTTCGATCCCATCTTCCTTGCAATAGTTCTCAAATTCCACAGATGTGAACTCACCTCCATTATCTATCCTTAAACACTTGATTGACCTGTCAGTGATTTTTTCAACCAAATATCTGAATTGCTTAAAAGTATTAAATACATTAACTTTTCTTTTAAGTAAATAGACCCAAAACTTCCTAGAGTAATCATCTATAAATGTCACAAAATATGACGATCCTCCAAGAAAAACTATAGGGGATGGTACCCAAACATCTAAATGAATGTAATCAAGGATACCTTTGCTTATATTCCTTCCTGCTTTAAACTTTTGTCTACACTATTTTCCAAAAACACAATACTTGTAGAAATTCAAATTCAGAAACTTCAAACTTGGAAGTGACTTACGATCAACCAGTACCTTAATCCCTTTCTCACTCATATGACCTAAACATTGATGCCATAAACGAATAGAGTCACTTTCATCTTCAGATGCTACCACTACTTGATTTAACTCCATAGGCATACAATCATCCTCTCCTCACAAACTTTGTTCTATGCTCCTTGCAGACGCTTTCACTCACATTGTACTCCTCCTCTATGGGTATGTTTGTTAGAAAATTCAGGGGGGGGGTGAATCGGTTGTTACTGTGATTAAACAATAATACCCATTCTAAACACATTATAGAACACTCAATGATGATCACAATAATTCAGGGAAGTAATCAATAGAGTATTCAACATCAATCACACACATGAAGTATACAGAAACATATATTCTTGAGGAAACCCATAAAGGGAGAAAAAATATTCTTCTTCGAATGATAGACAGTCTTTTTATGTTATGTACATCATCTATATTTGAGCACCAACTCAATGTGAGGATACCACCTTTGTTTTACAAGCTGCGACTTGTTGAAAGAACCAACTCTCTGGTTTCTCTAGCACCCACTAGAAGGAAGCACTAACTCCCTGAGTGTTCCAACAAAAACTAGATGGAAGCACCAACTTCCAGTCACACAAGCACCAACCTGTACAAAAGACAACAATATTTCTCCCTTGCACCACCCTACCACCCTAGTTTTTCTGGTTGCAACCAGATGGAAGCTACAACTCCCTGTGTTCAAGCACCCACTTGGAACTTTCAGGACAATAGTCCTCCCTAGCACCACCCTACCACCCTGAGATATAAATCTTTTCTTTCTGAAATTTATTACAATGATACAATATTTATCAATAGCTTACCAGCCTCATCACTGTTCGGCTACACTTCTCTGCTTTGCCTGCATTAGTGTGTTCCCGCTCGCATCTTTTTGCGCTTAAGTTTTCGTACAGTCTACTATTTTCACAATTTCTTCTTTGTCCAACTTATGTTATTCATCTCTGCATCTTTAACACTGTGTTCCTGTTGTATTCTTGATTGCATACAGTTCGACTTGTTTTACCGAGAAACAACAACCTTCCTCTGTCATGGCATACTTCTTTTATTCATTCCCTCATCATCCGTTACTCTTCGAATCTCCAACGCCCATGTCAAGAATCTCATAATGCTCAAGAGCCATGATTCCAACTCCTCAGAGAAATGATTCAATTAGTGTAACTGAATCATAACTGATCAAGAAATCACGAAGTGAAACAAAAACCCTTCGATCAGATTTGGTTTGATCAACGTCGTTGGATTATACACATAAAGGCTTTTTTTTTTACTTTTCAATGCGTAACCTCTGATGTGGAACCTAGCAATGCTATCCCCTTCCCTTATATTCTATTGATGTGACCTTGGGTGATGCTCTCATGTGACCTCGTGATTGCAGGCGCGACCAAAGGTGGTTTGGGGTCAATCCGCTTTCTGCCCCACAATTCACTACAAAGCTCTACATATGCCTTTGGCAATACCGTGGTTTTAATTGTGGCTCGGTCACAAAAAATTAAGACCTGAGCATGTCCTGACCTCGCAATGTGATAGGACCATTGATCTGATGATCTTAACGTTGCTCCTAAACAGACGGTTCAAATTTGTTCTTTCACGATATGCGAATTAGATCCAACCTCCCTAAATCAACGACTCTGATTTTTTTCATGATCTGGGCTTCGAGAGTTTCAAATATCAAACCCTTCTTTCTTCCATACTCCAATATTCTAGAGTTGATGATCCACAGACACCTTTCCTTCTCAATCGACGACTTTTCCTTTTCTTCGGGAAATTGACCTTTCAACCAGATCAACGGTTTTTCATCCCCTTTCTCCATCAATGAAGGAGATCTCCTTCGGGTCTCTAGACTTCTGAAATCTCAAATCTCAAACTTACGCTCTGGATCAGACGACCCAGACTCACTTTAGACGATCCAACACTTGAGATATTCTTCAGATGATCTGAGGACTAAGATCTTCTTCAGACGATCTAATGACTGAGATTTACTTCGGATGATCCGATGGTCAAAAATGTATTTCGACTCTCCGTCTCTCTGGGATTCGGGGATTTCAAATCTCAAACTGAATTCTTGAAGCGAGATTTTTCCGAAGCGTAAACTCCTCACATATTTAGACCCGAAATGAATGACATTTGTTGTATCAATATCTTAGATCAATGACTCGATTTGTCTGCGATGCAACTTTTCTTTGGATTAAACCCAACGACTCTTCGTCTTTGCTTATCCTATCCTTCCATTTAATTCGATCTGATGGCTGACAAAAATTTGGGTGATCGAGATCTCAGATCTCAGCCCTTTCTTATCCTGTCCTTCCACTTAAGGTGATCCAAAGGTCATCGCATTTTCTCCAGATACGATGGTCCTTATTCATTTTGTATTTTCGGGCTTCGGGTAATTCGACTTTCAAGTTGCCAATTCATCCGAAGTGAGATTCCCCAAACAATAAACTCACAAATTTTGACATGAACCAAATGTTGTTCATCGATCACATTCTTATATTGATGGCTCGATCTATCTTTGATGATTCTCTTCTAGGTTATCTTGGCCTTCCACTTAAAAGTGATCCAATGATTGTGAAGAAACTCGAAGCAGATCAACGATCAAGGATGGTTTCAGAACCATAACTTGCGAGTGATTTAACTAATAACCAAAACTATGCAATTTGAAGTTTTGCATTGTTGGTGAGTCAACCGCAATCATCAATATTCGAGTCTATAAGATCCAACGGTCCTGACTAATTGTGGGATTGGAAATAGAAGGATATTTAATTCTCCTTTCGATCTCCACAATATATCCTTGTCGTTGATCTGGATATTGCG
The DNA here is from genome assembly GCA_009831015.1 of Picea engelmannii. Classification (NCBI taxonomy): domain Eukaryota; kingdom Viridiplantae; phylum Streptophyta; class Pinopsida; order Pinales; family Pinaceae; genus Picea; species Picea engelmannii. Next base: position 392,006 of record ML782518.1, on the reverse strand, counting down.
CATCTGACGTTTACGAATTAATACAAATTAATTTAATATTTTTTTAGATCAACCACATTCATCGATAATTTGGGTTTATGATATCTGATGATCTAGACCAATTGCAGGATTAGAACTAGTGAGCTGATTAATTCTTCTTTCGCTCTTCGCAATTCATCCCTCTCATTGATCTAGTTTGTATATCTGACGGTCACAATCCTCCAATCGTTCTCAAGCCCACAGTCACTTATATGACCGACGTCCGTAATATTAGACAATCAACAAGGTCAATTTCTTGATCGGACGACTGTTGAGGCTTCTCACCCTGAGCTTACGCTTTTCCTTCTGAGCTTTGATCTCTTCATACTATTTGCTTCTCTTCCTGAGCTTATGATTTTCCTGTTCTCCATCGTCACTATTGTTCTTTCCATCAATGACAAGCACACTCTTCCTATAAAAACATGCCAACAATCTCCCCCTTTGGCATTGATGGAAACCCTGAAAGGATGCACTATTCTACTTAGACCTCCAATTGTAGCATGCAGACCACACCTTTTCTCCCCCTTTGACATCAATGTCAAGGAAAACATGCTCCCCCTGACAGGATGGACTCTCTTAGGTGAGAGAACGGATGACACCCAACTTCTGACAAAGATATTCAAATGGTGTCTTGGTTAGGGGTTTACTAAAGATGTCTACAATTTGTTCTTTGGAAGGAATATAATTCAGTTGAACAACTTTGTTTGTATCCTGCTCTTTGATAAAATGATACTTTATTGGTATATGCTTCGTTTCTTAATGAACAACAAGATTCTTGGAGACACTGATGGCATTGGTGTTACCACAGTGAATTGGAATTGGATCAATATAAGTGACCTTCAAATCTACAAGAGTTTGTATCATCCATAAGATCTGAGTGCAACAAGTAGCAACAGTAATGTACTCTTCCTCTGTAGTTGATAATGAAATATATCCCTNGGTGTTACCACAGTGAATTGGAATTGGATCAATATAAGTGACCTTCAAATCTACAAGAGTTTGTATCATCCATAAGATCTGAGTGCAACAAGTAGCAACAGTAATGTACTCTTCCTCTGTAGTTGATAATGAAATATATCCCTGCTTCTTACTAAGACATTCTACTAATGAATCACCTAAGAAGAATGCACCTCCATTGGTTCTCTTTCTCTCATCCAAACAGTTTTCCTAATCAACATCTGAATATGCAGTTAATTGAAAATTCTGATTTTTAGGATACCAGAGACCATAAATCATTCTACACTTCAAATATTTAAATATCCTTTTGAAAACTACTAAATGAATTTGTTTAGGAATAGTCTGATAACGACCTACCATTCCAACAACTTGCATTATATTAGGACGATATGTCGTGATGTACAAAAGACTACCTATCATTGATCGATATGTTCTTTGATCAACATCGGGTGAAATATCATCTTTACCGAGCTTGCAACCAACCATCATAGGTGTGCTCACATGTGTATAATATTCCATATAAAACCTCTTTAACATCTCTTTCAAATACTTTTAGCTACGGTAAGGTAAGGTATGATTCACTCGGTACGGTCAGGTTCGCTCGGTGTAGTTATCACCTTGATGCGTGTAGCTATTGCCTTGATCCCTTGGTCTGCTCGGGTCATTCCATTGATACACTGCTCACAGGTCAGTCCATCGATACGCTCATCGGGCTCATCGTTAGGAAGAGGTGGGATGAGAAGTCGAGGAATCATTCCCATCGGTGAAATGAATCTCTTCTCCCATATCTTCTTTGTAGTCCAACTTGGTATATGTATGAATTCATGTTGTCAGTCTCAGCTGGAGTATACCCTATCTGATGGGTTAGTCAGGAAGACCACACAGAAGTCAGTAGTGTAAGATATCGAAATAGAGCTTCAAGCAACCAGGGATTTCACATCGATATGAGAAAGGGAAATTCGCATCAAAATGGGATTTTAGCATTTGACAATACCTCGTTACTTGATCCACTCGTGAGAGATAAATATCCATGCAGAACTATGATTGATTCATAAACCAAGAAAACATGACAGCTCTCCTGATATGAGATTTTTTCGGAGTGTAACCTCCTTAGATATTTATACCCGAAATGAATGACATTCGTTGGATCAAGATATTAGATCAATGACTCGTTTTGTCTTTGATGCAACTTTGCTTTGGATTAAACCCAACGACTCTTCATCTTTTCTTATCCTATCCTTCCATTTAATTTGATCCCACGGCTAATGAAAATTTGGGTGATCGAGATCTCAAATCTTAGCCCTTTCTTATCCTTTCCTTCCACTTAAGGTGATCCAACGGTCATCGCATTTTCTTTAGATACGATGGTCCTTATTCATTTTGGATTTTTGGGCTTCAAGTAATTCGAATTTCAAGTTGCCAATTCTTCCGAAGTGAGATTCCCCAAACGGTAACCTCCTCGTAACTTTTTACGTGAACCAAATGTTGTTCATCGATCACATTCTTAGATCGATGGATCGATCTATCTTCGGTGCTTCTCTTCTAGCTTATCCTGTCCTTCCACTTAAAAGTGATCCAATGGTCGTGAAGACACTCGAAGAAGATCAACGATGAAGGATGGTTGCGAAAGAACAACTTGTGAGTGATTTAAATTGTCACCAAAACTCCACAATTTCAATTTGTGCATTGTTGGTGAGTCAACCACAATCGTCGATCTTGGAGGCTATAAGATCTGATGGTCCTGACTAATTGCGGGATTGGAAATAGCACAATATTTAATTCTCCTTTCGATCTCCACAATCTATCCCTATCGTTGATCTGGAGATTGTGAATCTAACGGTCACGACTTAATCCAACTTAATCTAATCGTTTGTTAGATCAACCACAATCGTCGATATTTGGGTTTATGAGATCTGATGATCTAGACCAATTGTGGGATTAGAACTAGCGAGTTGCTTAATTATTCTTTCTCTCTCTGCAATTCATCCCTATCGTTGATCTAGCTTACAGAGATGACAGTCACGATCCTCCAACAGCTCTCAAGCCCACAGTCACTCATATGACCGACGTCTATAATATTAGACAATCAACACGGTCAATTTATTGATCAAACCACTGTTGAGTCTTCTAACCCTAATCTTATGCTTTTCCTTCTGATCTTTGATCTCTGCATACTATTCGCTTCTCCTCCCGAGCTTATGGTTTTCCTGTTCTCCATCGTCATTGTTGTTCTTTCCATCAATGACAAGCACACTCTTCCTATAAAAACAAGCCAACAATCTCCCCCTTTGGCATTGATGGCAATCCTGAAAGGCTGCACTATTCTTCTTAGACCTCCAACTGTAGCATCCAGACCAAAAATTTTCTCCCCCTTTGACATCAATGTTAAGGAAAACATGCTCCCCCTGATAGGATGGACTCTCTTAGGTGAGATAAGGGATGACACCTAGCTTCTAATGGAGATATTCAAATGGTGTCTTGGCTAGGGGTTTAGTAAAGATGTCTGTAATTTGTTCTGTGGAAGGAATATAATTTAGCTGAACAACTCTGTTTGTAACCTGCTCTTTGAGAAAATGATACTTTATTGGTATATGCTTTGTTTTTTAATGGAGAACAAGATTCTTGGAGACATTGATGGCACTGGTGTTATCAAAGTGAATTGGAATTGGATTAGTATATGTGACCTTCAAATATGCAAGAGTTTTTATCATCAATAAGATCTTAGTGCAACAAGTAGCAGCAACAATGTACTCTTCCTCTATAGTTTATAATGAAATAGATCCCTGCTTCTTACTAAGCCATTATACTAACGAATCACCTAAGAAGAATGTACCTCCACTGGTTCTCTTTCTTTTATCCAAACAGTTTTCCCAATCAACATCTAAATATGCAGTTAATTGAAAATTTTGATTTTTAGGACATGAGAGACCATAAGTCATTGTACGCTTCAAATATTTGAATATCCTTTTGATAGATGGTAAATGAATTTTTTTAGGAGCAGACTGATAACAGCCTACCATTCCAACAACTTGCATTATATTAGGACGGGATGTTGTGATGTACAAAAGACTGCCTATCATTGATCAATATTTTCTTTGATCAACATTAGGTGAAATATCATCTTTACTGAGCTTGCAACCAGCCACCATAGGTGTGCTCACAGGTGTAGAATCTTCCATCTTAAACCTCTTTAACATCTCTTTCAAATACTTTTCTTGAGAGATAAATATCCCTGTAGAACTCTGATTGATACATAAACCAAGAAAATATGATAGTTCTCCTATCATAAACATCTCAAACTCAGTCTGCATTGAATTAGCAAACCACTGAACTGAAGGGTCATTAGTGCATACAAAAATAATTTCATCTACATAAACCAAAACAACTAATAAATCATCACCTTCAGACTTAATGTATAGATTACTATCAACAATACCTTTCTTGAACCCTTTGTCATGTAGACATTTGTCCAGCCTATAATACTAAGCTCGTGGTGCATGTTTCAGTCCATATAATGTTTTTTTCAACTTATAGACATAGTCAGGATTATCTATCATTGAAAATCCTTCAGGTTGCTCCACATACACATCTTCTTCTAGATCTCCATTAAGAAATGTTGACTTAACATCCATCTGATATACAATAAAGTTCTTATGACATACATAGGAAAGAAACATTCTGATGCCTTCCAATCTTACCACTGGTGCAAAGGTTTCATCAAAATCCTATCCTTCAACTTGTGCATAGCCCTTACAGACCATTGTTTCTTTGTTCCTGACAATTTGTCCCACCTCATTAAATTTATTCTTAAAGACCCATTTGGAACCTATGACATTTTTACCTTCAGGTCTAGGAACCATCTACCAAGTATTATTTTTCTCAATCTGGTCAAGTTCATCATTAATGGATTTAACCCAATAGTCATCTTCGTTGGCTTCATTAAAGTTCTTGGGTTCCACCATGGATATGAAGGCTATATGTGATTGCTCGGTGTCTTTGATTATCCTTCTCCTAGTTTCTACACCTTTGTCTTTCTCACCAATTATCTGACTTGCATGAGGATTCTTTTGAGTACTTATGGAGGAAGGATTTGATGTTGTCTGCTGATTTGAGTCTGCCTGAGTATTTGTATATTCATCTGACTCAGAGTCTTCTTTTTATGATTCTTCAACCTGTTCATATTCATCTTCAGCTGTGTCCTTTGTAGTAGACTCAATATTGCTCAGCTCTCTTATCGGGACTCCTTCATCAAATTTTAATTCAATGCAATCAACTAATTTAGACAATCTTTTATTAAATCATCTATATCCTTTACTATTGGTAGCATATCCTGAGAATATGCCTTCATCAACCCTATCATCATACTTGCCAAGGTTTTCATTATTATTCTTTATGTAGCACTTACTCCCAAAGACTTTGAAGTGTTTGATTGAAGCAGTTCTTCCATACCATAGTTCATAAGGTGTCTTGTCACTGTGTGGTCTGGATTTATTAGGAATATGGATTGATGTGTGTATTTCCTCTACCCAGTATGTTTCATCAATGTTCTTCTCATTCATCATTGACCTGGCCATTTGTTGAATTGTTTTGTTTTGCCTCTCAACTACTCCATTTTGTTGTGGAGTTCATGGGATTGTGTATTCTCTCTTGATCCCATGTTTATCACATAATTCCTTGAAATCACTTGACACAAATTATCCCCATCTTTCTGATCTTACTGCCTTTAACCTATTGTTTGTTTGATTCTCAATTAAATCCTCAAATATTTTAAATTTCTCAAATGCTTCATCATTTTCTTTGAGAAAAGCAACCCAAGTGAGTCTGGATTAATCATCAATGATTAGCATGAAGTAGTTTTCCTTCCCTGTGCCTTCTTGTCTTGATGGTCCACATAAGTCTATATGAACTAATTGGAGTAGTTTATCTATTTAAGTAGAGCTCTTGGATTTAAACTGTGTCCTTGTTAGCTTTACTACTTGGCAGGGTTTACACACAGAATCTTGTGGCTTTGATATTCTTCGAAGATATTTTACTGCCTCAAGAGTTTTGAGATTGATTAAGTGGTCAAAGTTTATATGTCCAAGTCTCCTATGTCATAACCATATTTCATCATGTTTTCTTAGATGACACTCTTCTCTATCTTATTTCATCACATATACATTGTTCTCTGTCCTTATGCCTTTAGCCACCACTTGTCCCGAGTTTACAAACTTTATCTTACAATCTTTGAAAGTGAACACCACTTCACATCCTCTATCACACATTTGACTTACAATGAGCAAATTATGTTTCATCCCATCTACAAGCAGAACATCCTGGTCTTTTCCTTTACCATTACTCAAACTCACCATCCCTTTACCCTTGATTTTACCTGGTTCATCATTTCCAAAGGTCACATTTCCTATTTTTCTTTTACTTATATACATAAACGTATCCTAATCTCCAGTCATGTGCTTGGAACATCCATTGTCTATATACTAGGGGTCTTTTTGTTTTTGAGTTGAAAGTACTAGACCACATTTTTCACTATCTTTCTTTTTCCATGTGTTGGCATTTCTAGCTAAGGGTTTTATCCTTGGATCTTCTTTGTAATTATTCAGATGGAAGTTTGTAGCTTTGTGGCTGAAGTTATGACAGTTAGAGCATTTGAGCTCATTGTTCAATAGGTCAAAGTGATTGGTGCAACTTTGTCTACTCATTGGTTGTTTAGTTCTATGTTGCAAAGATTTTTTATTTCTTGATCTCCTTAGTTTCATGTCTCTAAACTTAATTTGACAATTTGCAATATTATCACTAAAATTAGAGTAGAAAAAACAGTAACCATGGAAGAAATTTTGGTACCTGAAGGATGGACTTCTTTTTGGCATTTGTTGCTCCATATTCTGATTTCTTTGTTTTTTATCAGGGATCATCCTGTCTTTATTATATTTTGGTGGTAGAGTACTCACATGGTTTGATTGTCTCCTGACTTGAAACTTGATCATATTTACTGGCTCTTTGCTTTCTGGTTGTTTGCTGCTTGAACCACTTACATAATCTAACCCAGTCTTCAACAAAGGATATTTTTTTTTGCTCAGAATGTCTTTTAGTTTTGTTGAGGCTTTAATGCTTGCAAGATTTTGGAGATACAATGCTTTAAACTTATTTTCATAAGCCAACAATCCTGTTGATTTTTATCAGAAACAAAATCACCACAAAGAGATTATATATTTCTGTAGCTTCCACCTCCTCGCATTTATAAATTATTATGTTTCTGAGTTTCGAGGCAATGATTGGGTTAAACTTATCTTATGAGTTTTTTTTTTCTTCATTTAATTCTTTTCATTTGTTTTGTCTTAAAATGAGTGTAAGCATGAATTTAAAGAAAAACTTGGTTTGGGTAATGGTTCTATGTCTACCTAAGAAATTTCACTTTGAAGGCACCCATATGTTTCTAAGCTTCAAATTTTATTAACTCGTTGATTATCACAATTTTTATGCATTATGGGTAATGTATTATAATCAGTTCTATGGTCGATTGTTTGGTTTTAATTTGTGTAATGTATGAATGCACAAACATTGGATTAACATTCATGCTCTCAATAGTCATATAAACTCCCATGTCGTGGTACAGTTTTGGTGTACCCACGACTACACCTCACCTCATTGTACTGTGCATTAATGAGCCCATTCATTATTAGAATTGGTGTTT